>ML834136.1:86201-103704 GCA_009831015.1 Picea engelmannii | reverse complement strand
AACATGAACAATAACTACTTTGAGAGCCATACACAAAGGGGTTATTCAAGAAGACCTAGTGAAACACAGAGAAGAAGTTACAACAAGTTTGAATCTTTGAGCACTGAAGTGGAATGTTACAAATGTAACAATTTTGGACACATCACCAAAAATTGCAGAATGGAAGTCCCTCTTAAAGAACCTCAACAAAGTCACAAACAAGAACCTCAGAAAATGACATGGATAAGAAAGCAAGATCAGTGTAGCAATGAAGAATGCATAGTCACTCTACAAGATAAAAAGAAGAAACGTGGTTGGTATGTTGACATTGGATGTTCAAAACACATGATAGGTGATAGAGACAAGTTTCTTACATTATGAAAGGAAAGAGATGGATCAGTCTCCTTTGGAAATGATGATTCATCCAAAATCATTTGAAAAGGCACAGTCTGAATTGGGAACAAGAATGAAAAGGAAGAAAATGTTCTACTAGTAGAAGATATGAAACATAATCTTTTAAGTGTGAGTCAAATGTCTGACCAAGGTCATAAAGTTACTTTCGATTCACAAAAGTGTGAGATAAGAAGAGAAGGTTCAGGAAAATTGGTCGCTACAGCTGCAAGAACTTCAAGCAACATATATGTGTTAAGTGAAATTGGAAATGAAAAGTGTTGTCTAGGAAAGGAAGATGAAAGTTGGCTATGGCATAGAAGAATGGGTCGCATGCATTTTGATAACCTTGTCAAAGTCAGCAAAAGAGAAGCAGTCAGAGAAATGCCCCAGATCACGAAACCAACCAACACTTTATACAAGCATTGCCGACAAGGAAAGCAAACAAAGACCAGATTCAAATCAAAGAAATATTCAACAACAAAACCACTAGAAATTGTGCATACTGATCTAGTTGGACCAACTACAACAAAAGGTTTAAAAGGTGAGAGATACTTTATGTTATAAGTTGATGATTATACAGGAATGACTGTAGTTTTCTTTCTCAAGAACAAATCAGAAGCTTTTGAAAATTTCAATATCTACAAGGAAATGGTTGAAAATGAGATGGATTCAAGAATCAAATGCTTAAGATCAGGTAATGGAGGATAATTCACCTCAAAGGAATTTATGGACTACTGCAGAAATCATGGAATAAAAAGGCAATTCTCTGTCGCTAGGACACCTCAACAAAATGGAGTTGTTGAAAAAAAGAATGGGACAGTACAAGAAATGGATCGAACAATGATAATGGATTCAAAGTTGACAGATATTTTTTGAACATAGGTAGTGCATACAACAATTCACATTCAAAACAGAGTAATTCTTAGAAACAACACTGATAAAACTTCCTACAAGCTATGGAAAGGAAGACTAGCAAATGTGAATCACTTCAGAGTTTTTGGAAGCAAATGCTACATCAAAAGAGAAGATGGCAGAATGGGAAATTTTGACTCTCGTGTGGACAAAGGAATACTTGTTGGTTATTCAAGTACAATGAAAGCATGCAAGTGTTACAATATAAGATTAAACAAAGTTGTGGAAAGAATCAACGTAACAATTGATGAAACAGGCAGACCAGAATGAAAGAAAGAAGAAAACAAATCAATGGAATGACTTTTTGAAGAAGAAGATGAAAAAGAAGAAGAAGAGGAAGATGAAGATGAAGAGAATCTGACAGAGGTAGAAGAGAAAGTTCAACAATTATCTCCAAAGACACCTAGCAAACGAGTACAGAAGAATCATCCTGCAGATCAGATTATTGAAAACAAAGATGTAGGAGTTGAGACTGGAATAAAAATATGTTCACCAGAACAAGCACACCTAGCACTCTTATCTACAATTGAACCAAATTGTTTTGAAGAAGCCAGGAAGGATGAATTTTGGAATAAGGCCATGGATGAAGAATTGGATCAAATAGAGAAAAATGACACTTGGGAATTGGTTCCAAGACCAAAGAATAAGAATGTGATTGACGCAAAATGGGTTTTTAGGAATAAATTGAATGAAGATGGACAGGTTACAAGAAACAAAGCTAGATTGGTATGTAAAGGACATGCACAGATTGAAGGAATTGACTTTGAAGAGACATTTGCCCCAGTTGCCAGAATGGAAGCAATCTTTTTTCTTTTAGCTTATGCATGCTCCAAAAATGTTAAAGTATATTAGATAGATGTAAAATCAGCTTTTCTGAATGGGGAACTTGAAGAATAAGTCTACATTGGACAACCAAAAGGATTTCAGTTGTCAGAGAACACAGATTATGTGTGTAAATTAAAGAAGGCCTTGTATGGTCTAAAACAAGCTCCTAGAGCATGGTACTCTAGACTGGATAAGCATCTACAACAGGCATGGTTCAAAAAAGGAAGTGTAGACAACAACCTCTACATCAAGGTAAGTCAAGGTAATATTTTATTAATTGAAGTTTATGTTGATGATATTATTTTTGGTAGTGATGATGACAGGTTAAGCCAGAAATTTGCAAAAGGCATGCAGAATGAATTTGAAATGTCATTACTTGGAGAACTATCCTTCTTTTTGGGACTTTAAATACATCAAAGAAACCAAGGAATTTGTATTTCTCAAACCAAGTATATTAGAGAAATGCTAAAGAGGTTCGGAATGGAAGATTGCAAACCAATTATCACTCCCATGCAAACCAGTTGTAAGTTGAGAAAAGATGATAATTCAAAGTCTACAGATCAAAGGCAATATATGTCAATGATTGGAAACCTACTATATGTGACAACATCCAGACCAGATGTAATGCAGGAAGTTGGATAGGTGGCACGATTTCAAGAAACACCAAAGGAATCACATGTATCAGCAGTGAAGAGGATCTTCATATATCTCAAAGGAACAAAAGAGTTTGATTTATGGTATCCAAAAGGAAAAGATCTATCACTTATTGCCTACACAGATGCAAAAAGGGCAGGTTGTATTGATGACCGATGAAGCACCAATGGAGCAACGTTCTACTTAGGTGAGTTTTTGGTATCATGGCTAAGCAAGAAACAATCATCGGTATATTTATCTACAATGGAGGTAGAGTATATTGCAGCAGCAAGATGTTGTACACAGGTTCTTTGGATGAAACAAACTTTGACAGATATACAGGTTGAGTATGATGAGCCCATTCCAATATATTGTGATAATACAAGTGCTATCAGTATCTCAAAAAACCCGGTGATGCACTCCAAGACTAAACACATTCCAATCAAGTATCACTTTCTACGGGAAAAGGTTGCAGAAAAGAACATCAAAGTTGAGTATGTGGGCATAAAAGAACAAGTGGCAGACATCTTTACAAAACTACTTCCACAGGAATCCTTTGAATATCTTCGCCAAAGACTTGGAGTTATTTCTAATCCAAAAATGAATGCCTTTTGAATACTTTTTGAATTCTTATCTTATATGTCTTAGATGTACATGAGGAAGAACCATAAGAGGGTAGTCTGTCAGGGAGAGAAACCCTAGATGGAAAGATACCTTTGCCATTGATGACAATGGGGGAGAGATTTATCAGATGCAGAGGACAGAGGCATGGTTCCAGGAGCAGCAAATTTATCAGATGTAGAGGACAGAGGCATGGTTCCAGAGGGAGAAGATTTATCATATGCAGAGGACAGAGGCATGGTTCTAGAGGGAGAAAATTTATCAGATGCAGAGGACAAAGGCATGGTTCTAGGGGGAGCATGAGTGATATGATTTTAGTATTGCATCATAGTGTTGTCATTAATGACAAAGGGGGAGATTGTTGATTAAGGTTGGTTGTCATTGATGTCAACCCTTGAAGAAATCCCTGTAGCACAAAGGTTTGGATAATGGACCCAATATTGTTGGATGTAAATATGACTCATTATTATTTTTTTATGGTTGATAATAAGTAAATATGGATGAACTCCAAAGTGGTCCCCTTATGGTGAAATTCCTCATGGGAAGACGCTTTGTGGAGTAAGAGAGCCCATGCTTAATTGTAGAATAATGAGATGAAGGAAAGTGAATTTGTTAGGGAAAATATCCTATATGGATAGTTATTTTCATTTCATTTCCAGTGGTATGTGGAATGTCACATAATTCCTCACGGTTGGAGAGTTATGGCCATGAGAAGTTGGAGACCCCAGGTTTGGGCAATGGACCCAAGTTTGTTTGATGGGTAACGGTATGCGTTATGATATATTTTTCGATAATATTATTCTATATGGATAGTACATGTCATGCCATTTATGGTGGCATGTATAACGTCACATAACTCCTCATGGTTTGAGAGTTATGGCCTTACAAAGTTGGACGACCCTCATATGTCATCTAGAAGTCCCAAAAGGTCAAAGTAGTCAAAGTGGTTTAAGAGATTTTAAAAGGTAAATAATAAAGTGAAGTGATGAGTGTATTATAATTCAAATTTTATACAAAATAAATTATTTCAATAATAAATTTAATGGATAAATTAAAAGTGGACCCAACCCTAAAATAAGGAAAGTGGTTCAAGTGCCCTAGAAGATGTTTTTAAGGAAGCTACTTGGAGAGTATAAATAAGAGGCAAGGCTCTCTCATTTGAATTACACTTGAGAATATTGAATATCTATGTATGTCTAAGGTAACCAAGGATATCTAAACCAGAATTATAAGTGAAGGTGAAGAAAAGAAGGCCGAAATACAAAGAAGGATAAATTCTTTTGATGGTGTTTTCTAAGGTATGTTATTTACAACTCATCTCACCATTTTCGCTATAAATTTTTTTCTATAATGATTCAGACCATGAAATTGCTATGAAATTGAGAAAACATATCCAAGTATATGTGGAAAAAATATCAGCTTGTGGGTCGTTGTATTTTGGGAGTTACACTATGTGGAAAATAGGGTTTGTGGTCAGTCCTGAAACTAGTCAAAATCAGGTGTTTTGGGTAAAAACGTCATAACGTCTTCATAACAGATCCAAATTTAGTGAGACCAAATGTGTTGGTTAGGGTATAGTCTATAGTATGCTTTGTAACTATGTTTTATCATTTCATCAAATATTTTGTGCAGGGAACGCTCTACAAGGTCGCTCTCTAGAATAAGCTAGAATTCAACAAGGTATGCCATTTTTTCTATAACTCTTTCTATGAGAGGTTCCAAGTAGTGAAACTTGGAGGAATTGTATTAAAAAAACTAAGGAAAATTGTGTATCGGTTTCATATATTTATACATTACATGTTCAAATTTATGATTACTTCAAGTTAGGGTTGTTGGCTAATCCAAAACTAGGCATGTGAGACTAAAGAAAAGTTTGATGAAAATGCTAGTCTCTTGTTTTTAAAGTTAAGGAAGGTTTGCAAGAATGTGATAATATAAACCAAGTCTATTACAGAGCTACAAATCATATTTGGATGATGAAATTGATGAGGTATTTTGGTTGTGGTACATGTTGAGTACATGGTTGAGACAAGTAGTTGATGAGTTGGCGCACATACATGAGGTGTATAGTTGATGATGTTGGTACATATTGATGAGNCATAGTTGATGAGTAGTTGACACATGATTGGTACATACTTGGTACATGGTTGGATGCACTTTTTTATGGTACAGGTTGATTACAGGTTGGTGCATGGTTGATGCACTTGTTTATGGTATAGGTTGATTACAGGTTGAGGTATAGTTTGATGCATGGTTGATGCATGGTTCAGATTTATTGGTACAGGTTTACAACGGTATATCTCACAGTGATAGTGTGACATTGGTTTCATCATTATACTTATACTTCAAGGTGGCAGGATGGGGCAAGGACAGGTGGTTGTAGCCACCTTCCGGTTATAGCCGAAGAACATTGGGGGTTGTAGCCTCCTTCTGGTTGTAGCCAGAATTGGGGAGTTGGAGCTTCTCTTAGGTTGTAGCCTGAGAAAATATGAGTTTTGGGCCTCCTTCCAGCTGCAGCTAGAAAAAAAATGAAGTTGGTACTTCCAATGAATGTAATTCTTCAAGACATATAAGAAAAAGCATTCTGTGGTTTTCTCCCGATTTGGGTTTCCACGTAAAATATTGGTGTACTATGTATGTGTGTGATTGTTTATTTCTTACTTCTCATTATTGGATAACAATTCTACATTGATATAACATTTGAAGAAAAAGGATTATAATTACGCTATTACTAATTCACCACCCCTCTCAGTAATCCAACAAGTTCATGGTACGTGATTTGTACAGGTTTGGTGCATGGTTGATGCACTTGTTTATGGTACAGGTTTGGTGCATGGTTGATGCACTTGTTCATGGTACAGGTTTTGTACAGGTTGGTGCATGGTTGATGCACTTGTTTATGGTACAGGTTGATTGGTACAGGTTTACAGAAGTATATCTCATAGTGATAGTGTGATGGTGGTTCCATCATTCTACTTATATATCAAGGAGGTTGGACGGGGAAAAGACAAGTGGTTGTAGCCACCTTTCGGTTGTAGACGAAGAACATAGGGGGTTGTAGCCTCCTTCTGGTTGTAGCCAGAGAATTGGGGTGTTGGATATTCCCTCAGGTTGTAGCCTGAGAAACTAGGGGGTTGGAGCCTCCTTCTAGTTGGAGCTGGAAAACAAAGGAAATTGGTGCTTCCAATGAATGTAATTCTTCAAGACATATAAGAAAAATCATTATGTCATTTTCTCTCGCTTTGGATTTCCACGTAAAAGACTGGTGTACTGTGTATGTGTATGATTTTTCATTTGTTCATTGCTTATTTACTCTTCAGTTATTGGATGATAATGCTACATTGATATAAAACTTGGATTATATGGTTAAAAAGGATTAAATTTCTCTATTACTGATTCACCCCCCCTCTCAGTAATCCAATAATTGGTATCAGAGTTGATTCCTTCAGGAAACAGTTTAACCACTGGAAGGAGATCATGGATTATTTTGAGAATGGAGTACCAATGTTTAATGGTCAGAATGGTTTTAAGTACGCGATGTGGAGCATAAGGATGAAAGTATTTTTACAGGAACATGGACATTATATTTGGCTATAAGTTGTTACAGGATATGATAGTTCAAAAAGGGAAAAGACTGCAACCAAGAAGGAATTGAGGAAGAATAAAAAAATAGCAATGGATTTCATCTGGGAAGGATTACCTAATCCGATAAGAGAAAAGGTTGGTAAATGTTCATCAGCAAAAGAACTTTGAGATAAGTTACATGACATATATTCTTCACCCATCACAAATTCAGAAAATGTTAAAGAAGATGCAGATACAAATCAAGAAGAATTATGTTCACCATGTCAAGCAGATTCATAAGATGAAGAGTACATAATCACCAGAGGTGTGTAGTTTTGTTTAATTGTGAAAGATGTGGACATCTTGAAACAGAATGCCATGAAGGAAATGAGACAAAAAAGCTAATTGAAAATGAAGACAATTATGAAGAAGACTTGATTAGTGCTTTAGATGAACTAAGAGAAGAAAACAATTCACTCAAGAAAGACTTGATGAAACAAAAGGAAAGTGTTAACATTTTTGAAGAATCCCAATAGGTCATCAAGAACTTAAGAAATTAGCTAGAAGAAGCCAGAAATATCAAAGAAAATATTGAATATCAAAAGCAGTGTTTGGAAACCAACATAGTAGCACAAAAGGAATAAGCAAAAATGAGAGAGAAGATATTGAGAGATCATCTTAAGGAAAGAACTAACGATCTAAACCATCTTGAGGCAAGGTTTGGTCAAGAAGAGAAAGGACTTGAAGAAGAAATAATCACATTAAAAATTCATCTTGAAGAAGTGAAGATAACAGAAGAAGTCATGAAGTCCCAAATAATGAAGAAATAAGAAGAGGTTGAGAAGCTTGAAGAAGAAGTTGTCACATTGAGAAGTAAAATTGTCAATCTCAACAAGAACGTTGAAGAGACAGAAACATCCACATCATTTATAGAGAATGAAGAGAAGCACTCTAGGTTGCTAGAAAAGAAGAATGAAGAAAATAGAAAGAGTTATGGAGAAGTACTCAAAGGAAGGAATCATGGTCAACCATAATCTAATAAAACTATTGAAGATACATTTTCAAGAAGACCATCCATGTTCAAGTTACAAAGAAGCTTCAATCATGATCATGATCAGTCAAGGAAAAAATTTAGAAGGACTACACCACAAAGAATATTATTCACTCCTAGGTATGCAAATTTATTTTATGGTAATTGTTTTTATTGCAATAGCTTTGGACATAAGGTTGGCAGGGATTATAAAAGAAATTTTCAAGCAAGAAGTGCCTATGTGGTCGCATGTAACATTGAGTGTTACAAATGTCATAACTATGGACACATAGCCAGTGATTATAGAATCATGATTTATACTTCCATGAAAGAGAATATTGATATCATATATAAGAAAGTATGGATAAGAAAATAGGAAGAACAAGTGAACAAAGACCAGGTACCATAGATCGCAATATTGGAAATAAAACGAGATGAAGAAAATTCTATAGAGAAAAGGAAAGATGTCAGATATAGAAAGGTTTGGAAAATAATTGAAAGGAAGGAAGGACAAGTAAATAAGGAACAGGTTCAATAGATTGTACTTTCAGGCATTATAGTGAAAGATGAATCCACAGACAGAAAGAAAGAAGTCAGAGCTCATAGAGATAATGAATCTACCAATGAAGATGATGATGAATCTACCAATGAATATGATGATGAATACACATCAGAGAAGGAATTGTTCTAATCCATATGACTTAGATACTTCCAAGTAATATGAATATTAGACAAGGGGAGTCTATGCGATAGTTGTGACAGACCAAAGAACCATCCTTCCAGCAGCTTGCAGAGTTTGAGAAGAAAAATTCAGAGCAATCAGTTAGCAAAAGTATAGTTTGATAGATTAATCAAGACTTCATGATAATATAGTGATAAATGGGTCAGCATTATGGAAAGTTGTTGATGCAAGAGCATCGAGCAAAGACCAAAGCATGAGACTAAGCCAAAGAAATAGCTAGATGCATGGAGGAAGAAAAAGAGAACGTTTTCATAAGAAACTTTTTGAATTTTGAATTTCAAAGGCATTAATGTAATAGTTAGGAAGATGACGTACTTCGCATTTATATCTTGGGGTTTGTAAACAGATATTGAGTGATTTCTCTCATCTATAAAACATTAAGGCATTTAAGTCTGATTAATGTAAGAGTAGGTAGATATGAATGTTAGATTAGACAGTTTTAGGAGCAGGAGGGAAAACAAATATAGACACCCTCACCTTTGTATCATAGAAGAGTAATTGTAGCATAGAGCATGGAGCATAGAGAAGAAGGGGAGAGCTGTAGCAGAGAACTGTAGAGAAGAACTCATGTTCAAGAGCTTTGAATTAATATATAAATCTTTAATTCAGATTCATGGTGTTATGATGTTTTCTGGTTGTACATGTTGAATGATCTTCTTATAGTTGTTCTATGCTCTCTTTTATGCATTTGCTTTAGTACTGTGCATGTATGATTTCATGTTGAATGTTTGAAGTCTAAGAGAGAGAGAGAGAGAATGAGTTTCAATTGTTTCTCTTCCTGAGTGAGAGTTCCTGCAAGGAGTGCAGTGAAACATCCGTAAGGAATGCATTGACAAGGTTCAGATTTTATCTCTAAAAGCTCAGGAGGGATGTCATTTTTCTCATTTTAGTAGAAGTGCAGGTGAAGCACAGAATCCATGCAAGGCGTGCGCAGGTTGGTTGAAATCTTAGAACTTATCAACCAAGGAGAGAGTTGAAGGACTGTTGTTGCAGAAGGTGCACAGAGTCAAGAAATCAAATACTTAGAAGTGTTTGAAGGATTTCCGCAAGGAGTGCGTGCAAGAGTCTTTTTGGAGACTTGAGTTTGCGAAGAAAGATCAGGAGGGTTAGTGCCCTTGAATTAATCAAAGGGAGGCGAAGTGAAGTTTCTTTGCAGGAGGATAAGTTCTGGCAAAAGAACATTAGTTTATTTCGCAGAGGTTCTGGAGGAAGAAATTGAAAGATCAAAATTCTCCGTGGAGAAGTATCGAAGACTCGAGAACCATTAGATCTTGCAAAGGATCAAGGGGAGTTAAAGTGAGTGCTTTTCTAATTGAAATCTTAGGAGAAGTAGGGTCGATAGATTCAATCCAACGAGGGCCGTCAGATCTCTCGTGAACTCTCATCTAGAAGTTCGAGGATTTGAAGGGGCAGAGGAATAGTGCAAGAGTTGTGAAGTGGCAAAGAGCTGAGAGCTCATGTGAATGCGTGGCACATTTGTTAGGTGGGGACCGCAAGGGTGACAGGTGGTGTGTACTCGCACATAAAGGGATCAACCTATAGTTACCCTAACGCATCTTGGGATTTCGTAAAATGGAAGCACAAAGGGACTACACTCCAACTCGCGAGATTGCGAGTTGGTACGAAAGGGAAGTCAAACCACCACTGACTATCGCATCTCAGGATTTTGTAGAAGAGGAGCACGAGAGTTCAACGCCCAAAATCACAAACTTCTGAGAAGCGAGAGATGTCTGTGAAAAGACCAGATCATGGTCATATAAGAGAGTAAGGCTCGCGCCTAGGTTCAGTCTACATAGGGAGAGTTTTACAAAGGACCTGTGGATACACCATGAGTGTATGAGATATTTCCCGAGGGGAAATCAAAGAGTCAATTAGAATCAAAGGGAAGATTTAGAGAGATCCTACGTGGACCTCGACCCGAGGGTTGGGGGGCCTGCACCAGTTGTGGTATCAAAGCCTAGAAAAAGTTCTTTGTTTTCTATAGCAGAGGAAAGAAAAACATTTCTCAACCATGCCACCAAGAAGGAGAGACATACCAATGCCTGATCCAGTAGTGGAAAGAGAAATGAGCAAACTACGTGCTAGGCTTGATGCCATGGAGACAACACAGAGGCGCACAGTCGACACTGGGGATATCAGTGAGGCTGACAATGAAAATGAAGCTAGACATGAAGGAGAAGGAGTAGCAGTCAAAGATGTTGTAGATGAACGCCTATTCAGGGCTGTTGCAAGGATAGGTGCCAGAGCAAAAATGGAAATTCCCATGTATGAAGGAAACTTGGATGTTGAATAGATTCTAGACTAGATTAGAAATCTAGATAAATATTTTGACTATGAGGATGTCGAGATAGACAAAAAGGTCAAACATGTTGTCACAAGACTTAAAGGGCATGCAACATTATGGTGGGATGAACTGCAAGCTAACAGACGCTGCAAGGGCAAGCAGAAAATCAAGAGTTGGGATAGAATGGTTACGAAGATGAAAGCCAAATTCATACCCAAATATTATCAAATCACTCTGTTTCGGAGAATGCAAAATTTGAGACAGAAGTTGATGTCAGTGAAGGAATACACTGAAGAGTTTTACAAGATAAACATCAGAGTAGGTCATCGGGAAAGAAATGATGAAAAGGTTTCCAGGTACCTAAATGCTCTAAGATATGACATTCAAGATGAGATGAGAATGATGATCATTCGAACTGTAGAAGATGCTTATCAGATGGCTCTGAAAGTTGAAGAGAAGCTGAGCCGACAGCTAGGTCAAAGAGGCCAAGGCAAAAGTCAAGCCAGAGGAAAACCAATTTCCCAAGATAGGACTCAGAAGCCTAAAGAAGAGGGAAAGAAACCTCAACCTCAATATGAGATAGGATGAAGCTCACAGATTGGGCAGTATGCTAATGGAAATACTTTTCCTCGTACTAGAGGAAGAGGAAGAGGTCGAGGCAGTGAAGTGAAATGTTTTTTTCTGTGGAAAAAATAGGCATAAATCCTATGAGTGTCCAGATAGGAAGAAAGAAGGTGGTTAAACTCACATTGTCGAAGCACAAAGACATAATTTTGAGGCAGAAGATGCTGAGGGTGGAAGATCCTTGATGATGAGGAAAGTTCTCTTAATGCCAGAAAAGGAGGTAGAGAACCCATCCCAAAGGAACAGACATTTTTGGACTGCTTGCAAGACCAAAGACAGGGTGTGTAAAGTTATCATGGATAGTGGTAGTACAAACAATCTCGTTTCTACAGAGATGGTAGAAACTCTAGAGTTGGAGACTATCGTACATCCAAGCCCATACAGAGTTTTGTGGCTACAAAAAGGACATCAGGTAAATGTCACTAAACAATGTTTAGTTGAATTTAAAATAGGAGGATATAAGGATGAAATACTATGTGATGTCATTCCCATGGATGTTTGGCATTTATTGCTAGGTAGACCATGGCAATATGACAGAAATGTGGTTCATGATGGGAGAAAGAAAACATACACCCTAGAGAAGAATGGGATAACTCACATGTTGTTGCCAATTAAGGATAAAGAAGTGAAACCAGAGGTAAGCAACACTGTACTTCTCATGAGTGGGAAGGAACTTCTTATGGAGGTTAAGAAGAAGGAATACACAAAATTTATTGTGGTCAAGAAGCCAAGAATTGTTTTAATCAGTACAAGAGTGGATGATTTACCAGAAGAAATCCAGGAATTGTTGGAAGAGTTCGCTGATATAGTAGTGGATGAACTACCTTGTTCGTTTCCACCAATCATAAGTATAAGTCATCACATTGATCTTATACCTGGATCCAGTTTACCGAACAAAGCAGTGTACAGGTTGACACCGCAGGAGATTGAAGAAGTCAAGAGACAGGTCCAAGATTTAATGGACAAAGGATTGGTTAGAGAGAGCTTGAGTCCATGTGTTGTTCTAACAGTACTCAGCCCAAAGAAAGATGGAGGCTGGAGGATGTGTACAAACTCAAGAGAAATCAATAAGATTACCATCATATATAGATTTCCATTGCCAAGGATGGACTATTTGATGGATTGCTTGAGTGGAGCAAGATTCTTTTCAAAGATTGATTTGAAAAGCGGATATCATCAGATTCGTATGAGAGAAGGTGATGGATGGAAGACAACATTCAAGATGAATGAAGGGCTATGTGAATGGCTTGTTATGCCATTTGGATTAATAGATGTGCCTAGTACTTTCATGATATTGATGAATGAAGTCTTGAAGGATTTCATAGGGAAATTTGTCATTGTATATCTTGACAATATATTGATTTTCAAAAAAACAGAAGTAGAACACTTGAAGCATTTAGCTACAGTGATGAGGAGATTACAGCAAGAGAAGTTGTTGATAAATATGAAGAAATCATCATTTATGAGGACAAAAATCATTTACTTGGGTTTTGTTATCTCTGCAAATGAGTTGAAAATGGATTCGGATAAGGTGGATGCAATTAAGAATTGGCCATCGCCGAAAAGTGTGTTTGAAGTTTGAAGCTTCCATGGTTTAGCTAGTTTCTACAGGAAATTCATCCTAAATTTCAGTGGGCTTAGCGCACCAATGATGGATATGGTGAAGAAAAGACATAAATATTTTCATTGGATAGAGGAAGCAGAGAAGAGATTCAATCTACTAAAGAAGAATATCACAGAGCAACCAATTCTGGTGTTTCCATACTTCAACAAGACATTCCAAGTCAAGTGTGACACGAGTGGGTTTGCAATTGGAGTGGTCTTGAGCCAAGATGATAGGCCAGTTGCATACTTCAGTGATAAATTGAATGAAGCAAAGATTAAATACTCAACATATGACAAGGAATTCTATGCTGTCATACAAGCGCTGAAGAAATGGAGGCATTATTTAGTTCCTAAAGAGTTTTTTTTGTACAATGATAATCACGCTTTACAATTTGTGACTCAACAGGACAAGTTGAACCAAAAGCATGAAAAATGGCTTGAATACATGCAGAATTTTACTTTTGTAATTAAACATATTTCTGGAACTGCTAACAAAGTTGCCAATGCTTTGAGCAGGAAATGTTTGCTTATGTAGGAATTCAGAGTCAAAACTTTGGGTTTTGATAAACTCAAAGAGATGTACAGGGATGATCCAAATTTTAAGGAAGCGTATGAGGCGTATGAGAATCCAATTCTCAGGGACAAAATCCAATGGAATGAATACATGATCCATGATAGATTATTATTCAGGGGCAATCAACTATGTATTCCAAAATGCTCCATGAGGGAGAATCTGCTGAAGGAAAAACACAATGGAGGATTGGTTGGACACTTCGGTCATGATAAGACGTTCCCAAAGCTAAATGGTGCATATTTTTGGCCAGGGATGAGGACCGATGTTAAGAAATTTGTGGACAGATGTAGGATTTGTCAACACACAAAGGGGAAAAGGTAGAACACAAGGTTATACCAGCCATTACCCATACCTGAGAGGCCATGGGATGCAGTGAGCATGGCTTTTATATTGGGACTACCAAGGACACAAAGAGGATTTGATTCAATCTTTGTGGTGGTAGATAGATTTTCAAATATGGCACATTTCATACCATGCTAGAAAACCAGTGACGCAACTCATATTGCGAACCTATTTTTCAAAGAAGTCATCAGACTTCATGGCTTGCCAAGGAGTATAGTTTCAGATTGAGATACCAAGTTCATGGGACATTTCTGGAGGAATTTATGGAAGACGCTAGGGACAAGTTTGTCTTTTAGCTCAGCATATCATCCTTTGACGGATGGACAGACAGAAGTTGTAAATAGAATCTTGGGTGATTTGTTGAGAAGCCTAGTGACTGAACACCACAGCCAGTGGGATCACATTCTGCCACAGGCAGAATTTGCTTATAATTATTCGATCAATAGAAGCACAGGGCAAAGTCCATTCCGAATTATATATGGAATGAAGCCAAGGGGATTTTCTGAATTGAAAGATTCGAAACAAAATGAATTCAGAAGTGCTAGTGCAGAGGACTTTGCAGAAGCAATGAAAGAGCTTCATAGCCGAATTAAGGAGCGATTGTAGAATTCAAGCCAAGAGTATAAGTGCAGAGTGGATCAACACAAGCGAGAACTTCAATTTAAAGTTGGTGATCTGATTTTTGCACATGTGAGGAAGTAAAGGTTCCCAAGAGGAACATATAACAAACTTAAGATGAAGAAGATTGGACCATGCAAGGTCATAAGGAAATTTGGGGAAAACGCATATGAGATTGAATTACCCGATGGGATGGGAATTTCACTGATATTCAATGTTGTGGATTTGTACCCTTACAGAGCTCAATAAATAGGAACAAAGGATGAATAGATAGAGTTTCAGTGGATCAAACAAATGCCTGTAGCTGAAAAGCCACTGCTAGAAATAATAATTGGCAAGAGGGTTAGCAAAAAGACCAGGAGGAAAGAGTATTTTGAATACTTGGTTAAATGGAAAGGACATCCAGTTGAAGATACCAGCTAGGAAGATGAAGCAGAAATTCATAAGCATGGACAAATCTTCCAAGATCTCATGAACAGGAGTTCATGAAAATTTTCAAGTGAGGGAGTATGATGCAGGAGAATCGAGCAAAGCCCAAAGCATGCGACTAAGCCAAAGAAATAGCTAGACACACAGAGGAAGAAAAGAGCATGTTTTCATAAGAATCGTTATGAATTTTGAATTTCAAAGGCATTAATGTAATAGTTAGGAAGATGGTGTACTTTGCATTTATATCTTGGGGGTTGTAAATAGATCTTGAGTGATTTCTCTCATCTGTAAAACATTAAGGCATTTAAGTCTGATTAATGTAAGAGTAGGTAGATATGAATGTTAGATTAGACAGTTTTAGGAGCAGGAGGGAAAATGGATATAGACACCCTCACCTTTGTATAATATAAGAGTAATTGTATCATAGAGCATGGAGCATAGAGAAGAAGGGGAGAGTTGTAGCAGAGAACTGTAGAGAAGAACTCATGTACAGGAGCTTTGAATTAATATATAAAGCTTTAATTCAAATTCATGGTGTTATGATGTTTTCTAGTTGTACATGCTGAATGATTTGCTTATAGTTGTTCTATTCTCTCTGTTATGCATTTTCTTTAGTATTATGCATGTATGATTTCATGTGGAGTGTTCGAAGTCTGAGAGAGAGAGAGAGAGAGAGAATGAGTTTCAATTGTTTCTCTTCCTGAGTGAGAGTTCCTACAAGGAGTGCAATGAAACGTCTGCAAGGAGTGCATTGACAAGGTTCAGAGTTTATCTCTAAAAGATCAGGAGGGATACCATTGTTATCATTTCAACAAAAGTGCAGGTGAAGCACAGAAGCCATGCAAGGTGTGCGTAGACTAGCTGAAAGCTTAGAAGTTATCAACCAAGGAGAGAGTTGAAGGACTGTTGTTGCAGAAGGTGCACAGAGTTGAGAAATCAGATACTTAGAAGTATTTGAAGGATTTACGCAAGGAGTGCATGCAAGAGTATTTTTGGAGACTCGATTTTGCGAAGAAAGCTCAGGAGGGTTAGCACCCTTGAAGTACTCAAAGGGAGGTGAAGTGAAGTTTCTTTGCAGGAGGATAAGTTCGAGAAAAATAACATTAGTTTATTTCATAGAGGTTCTGGAGGAAGAAATTGAACGGTCGGAATTCTCCATGGAGAAGTATCGAAGACTCGAGAACCATTAGATCTTGCAAAGAGCAAGGGGAGTTAAAGTGAGTGCTTTTCTAATTGAAATCTCAGGAGAAGTAGGGCCAATAGATTCAATCCAATGAGGGCCATCAGATCTCCCGTGAACTCTCATCTCGGAGTTTGGGGCTTTGAAGGGGCAGAGGAATAGTGCAGAAGTTGCAAAGTGGTGAAGAGTTGAGAGCTCGTGTGAATGTGTGGCACATCTGTCAGGTGGGGATTGCAAGGGTGACAGGTGGTGTGTACTCACGCATCGAGGGATCAACCTATAGTTACCCTATCGTATCTCGAGATTTTGTGAAAGGGAAGCACAAAGGGCCTACACTCCAACTTGTGAGATTACGAGTTGTGAAAAGTGCGAAAGGGAATTCAAACCACCACTAACTATCGCATCTCGGTATTTTGTAGAAGAGGAGTACGAGAGTTCAACGCACAAACTCATGGACTTCCTAGAAGTGAGAGACATCTGTGAAAAGACCAGATCATGGTCATATAGGAGAGTAAGGCTCGTGCCTGGGTTTATTCTACATAGGACGAGTTTTACAAAGGATGTATGGATACACCGTGAGTGTATGAGATATTTCCCAAGGGAAAATTAAAGAGACAATTAGACTCAAAGGGTATATTTAGAGCAATCCTGTGTGGACCTCGACCCGAGGGTTTGGGGGTCTACACCAGTTGCGCAGGTAGAGTCTTGGAAAGTAAGGACAGAGATGGATTCATAAGAACACTTAGTAGGTTTGGATAGATATATGATAGTGGACGAGATCATGGGTTCATATATTGGTTCAGAGAGTGGTTCAGAGACAAGGGAACATTATCATAATGAATGAGAATTACACAAGAAATGGCTCAAACAATGCTAATGGATTCCAAATTGACAGATATTTTTTGGACACATGTAGTGCATACATCAATTCACATTCAAAACAGAGTAATGCTCAGACACAACAATGACAAAACTTCCTAGGAATTATGGAAAGGAAGCGCAGAGAACAACCTCTACATCAAGGTAACTCAAGGTAATATTTTATTAATTGAAATTTATGTTGATGATATTGTTTTGGAAGTACTAATGACAGGTTAAGCCAGAAATTTGCAAAGGATATGCAGAATGAATTTGAAATGTCATTACTT
>ML834136.1:42497-56968 GCA_009831015.1 Picea engelmannii | reverse complement strand
AATTCTTCATACTGTTATGCTGTTGAGATTGCTAGAGACCCCTTCTTTGGCAACACACATTGTAAGCTGCATTTCATAAGCTATTCACCCCTCACTTGAGTGAATAAGCTTGGAGTTCTTTCACCCACATTTCATCTTTTTTTGTAAGGAGAGCAATCAATTGAGGGCCTCAAGAGCCTTCCATTGGAGAGGGAAGGGACCCAAGTCCTCTTTCTCCATTATGTATCTTTGGATTTCATCTATCAGACCAGCTTATACATTGGTGATATTGGTCCATTGTCATTTGTTTTTATTTTTTGTTCCTATGCTCATAGTTTTATTTAGTTTTTGTTTAATTCTTGTTAATAGCTTTGTTTTTTTCTTTCTAACCTTTTACCATACAGCTGTCATGACTAGCAGAGCCCAACTAGGCATGTAAGCACTCACTTTTTGCTCACACATTGACGAAAAGAGTGCAAACAACAACTTTTCAACGCGCTATGTCTTATGCTTTCCATGATATCAAGCACATTGTTCAACCATACTTGGACGATTTACCTGCTCATTCCATGCGCAGAGTCGATCACCCAACCCACCTCTGAGCCATTTTCGTTCGTTGTTGGTTCTACCGTATATGTTTGATTCCTCATAAGTGTGTTTTCTATGTGGAATCTGGCCGTCTTCTAGGTTTTATCATTTCGCGTCAAGGGATCCAGGTGGATCCTTTAAAGGTTGAGGGGATCCTTAATCTCCCTCCTCCTTCTACACTTCGCCAGTTGCAAAGTTTGCAGGGGAAAGAAAAATTTCTTCATCGTTTTATCCCAAATTATGTCGAGATAACTCGTGGATTTATGTGGCTCCTAAAAAAGGATTCAGAGTTCTTCTAGGATACCATCGCCAACAATGATTTTGAGGCTTTGAAATTGTCCCTAATGCGTGCTCTGCTTCTTTTTCCTCCCGATTACAGTCATGATTATTTCCTTTATCTTGCTTCCTCGGAGTACACTATTGGTATGGTTCTCGTTCAAGAGTATGATGCTAACGAAGAACATGTTATTTACTACTTGAGTATAAGTCTAACGCCTACTGAAATCAAGTATTTACATGTCGAGAAACTGGCCTTGGCTGCTGTCCAAGCCATCCAACGCTTCCGATAGTATATCCTCTCACGCAAGACTACAGTGATTTATCATTGCAACCTTATGCAACACATTCTTACTCGTCAATTGCTAGAGGGAAAATACTCCAAATGGATTGTGATACTCCAGGAGTTTGACTTGGAATTCGAATGCACCAAGTCCAAGAAGTCCTTAGTTTTTGTTGAGTTGATATGCGACTTTCCCCATTCTGCAATGGAAAATGTAGTAGTTGATTCATTACCCGGTGAATCTCTTTTCCTTATTAGCACTGTTGATCTTTGGTATGGGGATATCATTATATATCTCCAAACCCAGACTTTCTAGCCAACTTTGTCTAGTACTGACTGACGTCGCATACGCTATCATGCTCGTCGATACATTATCCTTGGGGATACTCTTTATCGTCAGGGGATTGACTCTATCTTTCGACGTTGCCTAATGTTCGACGAAGCCGAGAAAGCTCTGAATGACTACCATTCTAGAGCATGTGGTGGTCATATGTCTAGGTATGCTACTGCCCAGAAGATCTTATGCACAGGGTATTTTTGGCCTTCTTTGTTTAACGACTGCATCATCGTCGTTAAGAAATGCCATGCTTGCTAGACCTATAATCAGAAGATATGGTCACATCCCCCTTCTCTTCACCTTGTGGTCTCAGTTGGTCCCTTTGCAAAATGGGGCATCAATTTCATGACATGTCACCCTCACTCGGCTGGGGGGCATGGTTACATCATTGTAGTCGTTGATTACTTTACGAAATGGGTCGAGGCGATGCTGACATTTGACAAAACTGGAAATATCACAGCATTATTCATTTTTAATCACGTTATAGCTCATTTTGGTGTTCCCCAAGCTATCGTCACTGATCACGGTAGCCACTTTAGAAATTTTATGATGTCTGAACTTACTGAAAAGTTGGGTCTTCGCCATGATAACTCAATGCCCTATTAGCCACAAGCCAATGGCCAAGTCGAAGTGATTAACAAAGTTCTCATAAATATGCTCCGACGAATGATAGGGATTCATAAAACAAGTTGGCACACAATGTTGTTTTCGGCGTTGTGGGCATACTGGACATCCGTCAAGTCCGCTACTGGGTTTACACCTTTTCAGTTAGTCTATGGTGTGGAAGCCATTCTCGCTATTGAATGCGAGATACCCTCTTTAAAACTAGCTATTGAACTCCTACCCAACACTTCTGCTGAGGAAGAATGTCTATTGTATCTTATGCGATTAGACGAAACTCGACACGATGCTACCCTAGTCATAGAATCTCAGAAAAAGTGTGTCAAGGACCAATACGACAAACATGTCAAGCCTCATGTTTTCTCTGAAGGTGATCTTGTTATTCTCTATAATCAAGATCGAAATATGCTAGGGGATGGAAAATTCGAAGCCATGTGGTGAGGTCCTTATATCGTTCAACGAGTTTTGAAAAAAGGAGCTTATGAGTTAATAGATTACGATGGTATCCCTTTGAGTGAACCCAGGAATGGGTTGTACTTGAAGAAGTACTATGCATAAAATCATCTGTGCACAGGTACTTGTATTTTTATTGTATCATACTTCTTGTGTGTTACTATAGCTTGATTTTATCGTTATCTGGTCTCTGCCCTTATGTGACATTGTGTTTGATTTCCAGATTTTGGAGTCTTCGCTACCTTATATTGGCTTCGCTGATGGCGCTAGCCGTAGTACTCAAAACCTTTCTTTTGCTGCATGGGCAATTTACGCCCCTACAAACGAACTTGTCTCCTTACGAGGTGTGTGCCTTAGTCGTGCGACCAACAACATTGTCGAGTATAGCACCGTTATTGAATTATTGGTTGATGCTATCTCGCTTGGAATTCGTCATTTGGTTGTGCGACTTGATTCGCAGCTTGTAGTACTACAGTTAAATAATGTCTATACTATTCGAAGTCCTACTTTGTTACGGGTGTATTTGTGAATTCGCCTCCTGGAACATTATTTTGATTACATTGAATATCAACATATTCCTAGATGTCTAAATACATTAACATATGCATTGGCTAATTATGTATTAGACAGACATTTGAATAATTTATAAATCAATCACATCAATATTCACACAATGCAAGGTAAACCAGTAGAAGCCGATTGTATATATAACGATCAAAAGAGTTTTTTACAAAAATTTTGTCCGAAGACCAAAATGTCAAAATCTGAAGCTCATAGCTTCTACAAAGTGACATCATGGATGATGTTCACGGTAACACACAACTGCTCGAGCAACCCTACGGAGTAGTTGACTCATGGAACCCGACACTCCTACAGTATGACGATGATCACGTCGTGGAACCTCTTCAAGAGGCATGTCTAGAATATCTGCGGTCAGGCCCTCTAGATTTTGTTCCACTACTTGATAATCCTCAGCATATTGTGGCGCTGTCGCTACCTCTCCTTGCCGCTAAATGGGAGAAGTACCAGGAGGTCGATAAGGTCCAACATCTGTGTCATCAAAAATTAATTTTGTATTTAGTCTTTGGACGAACTTATAAAACAAAAACATTTGAATATGATAAAAATTCACAAAAACATTTAAAAATAAAAAATGTGTGTACTTCTTACCAAGTTCCCCCCACTGAGAATTCTCTGGCAGTACTAAGTCTGGATCTCCTTGGAAATCCAACCTGGCATAAGCATAGTCGTCAACCATCAACATCTGTGGTTGAAGCCAGTCAAAGAAAGTATCATCATACTTGATGATCGGTCCAGCTACATGCTGAGCCATGAGACGACACCATCTCAACATCCTTGGATCCCTGGGAGACGGTAAATTCCACTCAACCTACAGCCTCAGTAATGGAACCCTCTCAAGGAATAAGGACATTAACAAAGATCCGTACCCAAATTGCTTCAGGTCGCCTTGTCTGCATTTGGTCAACTGCTCTTTTATACTACGAAGCAAAACATCTGCCCAGTTGAAAACTTGAGGTTCAGTACACTCTATGTCATACTAGAAGTAACTTTGTAGCGCCATGTGAGGATCGAAACTCCCAGCCATCCGAGCTATGGTGAATAGGATAGTATGGAGGGTCAAATCTCATACTCCCCAAATAACTACTTTTCCTTTCTTTCTCTCTGCCTCGGGAACACAGTGTAAATGACAATACTCACTCATGGGCAACCCACCACCGCTGCCACCAGTCAGGCTCACATAGTGCCCATGCCATGATAGTCCAGTCAAAAAGTAAATGTCCTCAATATCTAAGGACAATGTGTGGACCCCCACATGAAATACCTGTTGATCGGGATCCCACATACGCACAAAGTACTCTAATAACCTGACTTGGGCCCTCATGCTCAGGATACAAAAGTACTTCAGGAGGCCACAGTTTCTCAAAGTAGCAATAGTAGGTGGATGATTTCTAGCAATTGCATTGTCTTCTTCATGCTCCCTTTCATGCCATTCAAGAACCATTTTGATGGCCAATTACCTGCATAGGAAGCACAAAGAGAAGATTAGAAACTCTATTCATTAATTGGTTCTTTTTTCATTGAGTAAAATTTAAAAAAACTTTTGTGCTTTGCAGTTCTCGTAGGTGCCCTTTGGGCACAGTGCGAGAACCTCGCAGGCTGTTGTGGGCTCACCTGCAAGAATCACCCATTATCGCAGGTCCCATATAGCCCACCTACGAGAATGCTTGAGCGCAAGTAGGGCTCATAAAATCAACTTAAAAATGAATTTTTAACCAATGAAAATGCAAAATTAAACCATGAAAGAGTAGAGGATAAAGAGCCTACCTCACTGTCGCTGACGGCTCAACGAATGGACACTCTAAACTCTTGCAATCTGACGTCGAACTTTTAGGGTAAAAGAGGGGTTTTTTGAGCTCAAATAGTGGAAAAGTAAAAATGATATGGTAAAAAGAGTTTTTACTCCTTTTTATATACTTTTACTATGTCATTTGGTTTTTTATGATTATTTATCTATTAAACCCTAATCCCTAATGTCCTTTTGAGTGTAAATTTTGCAGGCATAATGACTTTGATGTTCCTAAACAGGGATACAGACATATTTTTTCTTTGTCATCACGTGTTTTGATTGTTTTTTATGGTTTTTGTATAAAACCTCGAGCATGGACTTTGTCCGTTCTTGCGCTCAAAAATACATGAGAACATGATTGAGCATACTTTTATCACTTTTTCGGGCTCAACAAGGTTATACGAAAAAGGAACCCCCCTGGAGTCCTCTTTAAGCTCTTTTTAGACTCTCTAAACATGAAAATATAGCCGAGAAACCTTGCTATTTTCACGCTCGATAAAGTATCTGAAGTAAGCATTTGGTGAGCGATAATTTATCTATTTTTCGGTCTCATCCAGACTATTTTACGAAAAAGGAACTAAGAGAGTTCTCTTTTAAGTGTTTTTCCAGACTCTATAATCATGAAAAACCTTCGAGTTTTCTATCTTTGGACTTGTTAAACAAACATCGACAGACCCGTAATGGGACCGAACCACTCCTTCTTAGGTTTCGTTAAACATACTCCGAAGGATAAGCTTATATCAACAAGCATATGTTATCCTCCTCAATCTTGCGTAAAAATAAAGAGGTACTCGCCAGAAATGGTGGGGGGAAATTTGGGAAAGGGATATGTTATCATCTTCGTATTGATTGGCAGTAAATGTCACTCTTGAACATAACACCCCCTATTCATTATATTTGAATCATGTTTGGAAAATCCATTTGTCTCTCATTCGATTTGCTACAAGGTCATTCCCTATGTCGCCTTTGAGTCAATGCTGCCAAATCATTGGTCATGTCATTCATATGTTCAAGAGAAGTCCATCTGAAACCTTTATTGAGTTGGCCATCTGTAGTTGTCCATTCTCTCCGTGTCGGCCTTCCCTATGTCCAATTCAATTTACATTATACTATGTTTCACCTTCAAAATCTGTTACTCATTTCGTTTCATTGATGGGGGATGCATTAAGGCACTCCTGTGATGAGTTTTGTTCCGTCGACTTCATCTCATTATCCGGAATCAAGACTTGGAAATTCTTTGGTACCTTGGAGCTTGCATGCCTCAATGTCAGGTTTCCTCACTTTCAACAGTGGGTTTACATCATTTACCCCTGATCGAAAGATTTCGTTGAATGTTCAACTTCAACTAATTCATTCACACTCGATGGATTGTATTAGAGTACCTTGGGAGTCATTGACATCAATGATGATTTCCCTCGCACTTGTTAACAGTTTCATCAATAACCGGTAATCAAGTGGTTTCTGCCATGTTCAACTTCGACACATGTAATCACATGGTTAGATTCGTACTTTTGGGTGACAAGATTGAATACCCTAGATATCATATTTTTTTATAGGTTGCAATGGAGTCTGTATAATTTGCGACACATAGATCCACTGTGTATGTCTCGTGGCTATGTCATATTAATTTGAAATTTCTCGCATAGATCCACAGTGTATTCCTGGTGGCTATGCTATATTTTGATGGCATGGATCCACAGTGTATGATTGGTGGCCATGACCTAAGTCTACAATGTCATCAGTCTGTGATCTGAGTATGGGAATGCCTACCTCATAATTAATATATATGATATTTTGCAGATGCTTGGTTGTTCGCAGGTTTCCGATTAGGTGTGCTCCTGGTTTCTGACACACACATGCAACTTACAAAGTCTTTCGACTGTCACTGGTTCCAAACTCATACTTTGGAGGCCATTCTATTACCCATGATTTTGGTCGTCATGATGATGTATTGATGATGGTGTACTCAAGCTCTTCATAAGAACTTTCTCCTGAGAAAAGTTACTTTCATCTCTTCCCAGAAAACTCATTTTTGAAGAAGGTTCACAGGATGCTAATATAATTGGGTGCAAGAATGACCCATTCTCGCAGGCTGCTTTAAGCCAGGGTACGAAATTCTCGCACTGTGTTGAATAGCCAGGGTGAGAACTCTTCCTAAAGCATGGAAAAAGATGAATTCTTGATGTTTCTAGAAGGGAATCTTCTAGAAGAATGGGTTGGCATTCGAATGGTTATCCTTGTACTGGATTCCCTGATATTGTGGGATCATTCTTATCCAAGTAACTATCTCATTCTCTCCTATATATTGAGGGAATTCTCATGGAAAAGGTTAAGCGAGATTCATTGGAGAATTGGTGAAAGAATTGTGTGAAGGACTTAGCCTAAACAGTAGATTGGAGACTCTAGAAAGTCTATCAAGAGGATTTGATCTTCTTCATACAAGGATTGAGCAAGTGTGTGTGTTGGAGCCAAGAGCCATCAAAAGGAAGCTTGCGACATCAAGGGAATCAAATTGTAATCTTTACTTTCAATCAATATGATACAGTGGCATGTCCCTTTCCCATAAATCTATTCTCACTTTATTATGTAATTCCTTGATCATACACATAAGTTGACTGTTGAATATATTTTTCTATCTTCACTTTGGTTGGTTTGTGTTGTCTTGGTCTTGACCTCACGAGAGCACCGGAGCGAAGAGAGAGAAACAGAGACCCTAGAAAGTGATATTAAGGTATGTTACCTATTCGTTCCTACTAGCTAATTCAATGGTCAAAACTTAGGGAAAGATTCATGTTCTGTCCTGTTTTGTTCTATATCCAGGTGGATCTAGGGAGATCTGTTAGTGTCTGCACCTACCGATTAGTCCAATAACACCTGCAAAAGAATTGACCTACCTCAGGTCCCTTTCTGGACTTTCCATTTATGGTGGAGATGATGTCTAACCACCACCAACCACCTCAATAACTGCTTCCTTGGGATTGGGAACAACCCTGGTCAACTCTGCACTCTTGGGATGTGGAGGCCCTCTCGTGCTGCCACCTGGATTGACTGAATGACTTAATGATAAGGTGTGGAGGTAGGTGTGATGACTGGGGCACATGATTGGAAGTGGTGGATGAGTGGTGACGAGACATGATTGGTCGAGGGAGGACACGCTACTTATAATGGAGCAACGTGTAAATGAGAGGGACAGACGTCGAAAGGTAAGAAGTCGAAATGGGAATAAGGTGGGCTAGGATGGCGCTGAGTGGAGGTGAGATATAGAATGGAAGATAGATGGTGGAAGGTGAAAGGTGGAGGCAATTGTGAGGATATGATAGGGGGACCCACACAAAGTCGCCCATTCTGGAACCCCCCCCCTATTAAAGGTAGAAAAGAAAAAGGGGTCTGGAATCCAATCTTGTCCGTAGAACCGAGCACCCCAATATAAGCCGTCAAAACTTGCGTGCTCAATTCTAGACCCCCCCCCTTGTTATATGTAGAACGACGAAGGGGGTCCAAAATGGAACCCTGACCATAGATCTAGGCGCACAGATTTTGGCTGCCCAGATTTTCCCGCTTCTTAACGAAACGCGCATTTTGTGACCCAACTTAGGGTAAGTGGGTTCTTACCCCACTTATTTTCATTTTTCCACCCAAAGGGGCCTATCTCTTAGGAGAAACCCCCCTATCTTTCAAAGTCCCGGTAGCTGAAATGGAGACCGAGATTGATCATGCGCCACACATCCCTTGGTTGGATGGTTGAGATCCGACCTTGATCACCGGTCCTGATTCTTTCGGGACTTCACACACCGGGGATACATGATGTATCCGGTCTTCATTCTCCCGGTTTCTCAATCTGCGAAACCATGGATTTTTTCCGTGCATCCCCAGGGTGGACGGTTCAGATCACATTGGCGCTTTCACTTTAAATATCCTTAAATACCCCCTATCCTCTTCTTTAGGCCCCACCTTTCCACCAAACCTTAGGCCATGACCGTGGGCCAGGCTCCTGGGGCTATTGCATTTCACATTTTGGGGATGGCAAGGAGCTGACCCCTTGTCCTTCAGACTCCCAGTAGCTGAAATGTCGAAACGGATAATCTGCGATCAATGGCAGGATTTGATTTAATATTAATGGTCCCAATACTTTCAGGGATTCTCCCACCAAGAGCTCCAAAATCCCTGAAATGTCAACTAGCTGCCACCTGTCCCAACTGGATCAGATGACCCTGATCATTTCGGTGATATAAGTGCTATCTCTTGCACTAAACCCAGTGCAACTCTGTTGACCGCAATTACCCATTGACCGTCGATCTGCTCCATCGATTGATCCTCGTCGTTGAATACTGGAACCGCCCGCCTACTTTCATTTTTAACCCAAAATGGATTTTATGTGTGCTGCATATGGTGCTCATGGCTGTGACCTTGGATAAAATGCATTTGATCAGTTTTTAAATCCCATTTCTTCGCATTTTACACCAAGGGCCTGAAATAGTGGAGAAACACCCCACTTGCAAGAATTGGTGCTAACATTAGGCTCCATAGGGGATATATTTGTCCTTGTGATGCTCTAATAACTCATTTTGTAGTTTTAGTGCCTTCTGTTGGGCTATGGAATCAAGCTCAAAACACCCTGCTGAAAATACAGGCCGAAAAGTAAAAGTAAAACAAGATAAACATACATGCTCAAAGGAGCTTATTAATGTACAGTCCTAATTAATAAAATCCTTTACATCGGGCTAGGTGAAAGTAAACTTCCACCATAGCCATTTGATTAAATTCTTGAAGGGAAGCTCCTTCACTCTGTTAATGATTGGTAACAGATGATGCAACTGCGATAACAGAACAATTACATCCTTCAGCTTCTCCTCACAGGCTGAAGTTGATACGAAATAGGGCGGCTCCAAGTTGTGAAGGAAATACAACTCCATGTATTGCTCCACAGGCTCATAGGACCAGTGGGAAACTCTAAAAAATGGGCGACAGGAAGCCTCCTCTACTACACAACTATTCACGTGTGGGTGAATATCTCTGGTAAGAACAGGTGGGTGGAAAACTGACGTAGGCTTACTGATCTCAAGCGGTGGCTGCTCGCTAAT
This sequence comes from Picea engelmannii, assembly GCA_009831015.1. NCBI lineage: Eukaryota > Viridiplantae > Streptophyta > Pinopsida > Pinales > Pinaceae > Picea > Picea engelmannii. The sequence continues at coordinate 46,982 of ML834136.1, read as the reverse complement.
TGGCTCTAGAAAAAATATAAAATGCACCCTCAGCTACACTTCTGGTTCTTCTCCTTGGCTCTCCCCAGAGTCAGCGTCATAATCGTCATAAACAAGACCCATGGGAAAGCTCTTCTCTTCTAACTACTACTCAGGATGGCTGATTTCCTCATAGTAATTTTTGTTAATGAACAAAAGATAAGGCTCCATACTCTGCTCTTGGAAATCCTACATAACCATCTCAGAATCTGATTCATAGCTATCATATGCAAGATGGATTCTCCTATGGTCATAAAATTGTGATGTGGGGATCTGTTTCTACTCTTCTAAATAATAATAAAAGATGGGTGAGAACAAAGCTCCTCCATCCTGCAAAAATGGAACTATCTCCCGATCTTCCATTTCGACCCCGATTGTAAACACATCATGGGAAATCTCATGAAGAAAAGAGAACAATCCATTTCCACCATTGCTTCCTCCTTTAAATCTGAGACAACAGGCGCTTCAGGGGAAAAAAATAATGTCTCTATGGCTATGAAATCTTCAATATCCTCTTCAAAAGAGCCACCAAGAACATCTGCCTCAAGGAATGGAAAATCCTCTACGTTGTCTTCAGATTCCAACCTTTCTAGTCAGGCAGAGAGAGATTTCACTTGCTCCATCAACTCACTCAGAGCATCTACTTCCTCCTTGGGATATTCATCATCATCCATGTAGAGATACCAAGAGAATCTTCTTCAAAGGCTGGAAAATTCTCTACACATCGTTCAACTTCCCACCTATCCAGTTGGGAAGAGAGAGATTTCACCAGTTCCCTAACTTCGCCCAAAGAATCTTCCTCCTCCCCAGGGTCCTCATCCTTATATATTCTCTTAACATCACAAACTTCATGAGACACAGCCATGTCTTTCTCAGTGTCGTCACATTCCTCACAACATCTATGATAGATAAACTCAGAGGAATAAAAATTTTGACAATGCATATTAAAAGCTGCATGAAATTCACTGAGTGAAGAAATGCTAGCAGGGGGTAGAGAACGATACCATTCATGAGCATCCCCTGCTAACGAGAACATGAACATTTTCAATAATACATCCTCATGATGTATCTCCCACTGATGCATGAGTTCATGAAACTCATGGAGATGCTAAGCAGGGTTGTCCTCCTTATGCTCTCTAAATATGGGCAAATAATCGCTCCATTCATTCGGAGAAGGGACAACATTAGGAAAACCAGGAATAGCAGGAAAATTAAAAGGATAAAACCTCTGAGCTAGGATTTTATCCATATCGAACCAGTGGAGTCACTAATTGATCCTCGAAACATGGAGTCGTCAGGTGAAAGTTCCACATATTTGAATGTGTCTGGTCTTTTTTCACCATCAAAGGCCAGATCTTAATTTGTGTCCTCCTAGGAAAATTTTCAAGATAAGAAAGCAGTTGTTGAAACCTTCTCGAGAAAGTTCCTTGGGCTCAACTTTCAGGTGCACTAAATTAGCCACAGCCGAAACAGTAGGTCCACCAAAATGGAGTCGTCACAATGGAGTCACCAGGTGCATAATAGCAATCTTGTAGGGATCTGATGCCTTATGCACCTTCTGAATCAAAGGCTCAATGTCGTTCAATCCCAGGGAAAATTTTCAACTTCATCCCCAGCAACAATGCCAGAAATGTTGGTGTTAGAAGTCACTCCTAGATTACAGCAGGAGCAGATCTCGATGCCCATCAGTTTATGTCACGATTTGTTTATAAAGGGTGATCAAATGGAAGAAAAGTCAGAACAATATCGTTCTAACTTAGAAAACTGGGCTAGAACAACAGAGACATGCGAGGTCTTGATCTAACTTAAGCCAGTAATTTGTAGTAAGTGGAGGGAAAGAGAAGGGAAATAAAGTCTGCTCTGGACATCCGGTCTTCCAGTGGCCCTTTAGAGGGGAAAAGTCTTAGATATGAGATCCTCTCAGACCCAAGAAACTTCAAAGATAAACCTAAAATTTTGTAGAACTAATATAATCAAACATGCATCATATAGTTATACAACACTTGACTAGATCATATCCATGCCCAGGCTTTCAGATTCAGAGGAAAAAGGAAAAGAGGAAGTTGGTTGCCATTAAACAAGAAGTCTCAAGATGTCCTTCTATAACCAGAGAACCAAAGGCTTTGTTAAATATTTATAGTCAAGAGCTTTGCTCTACCATCAATCCTTACAAAAATGACAAAATTGCCTACATATACCCAAAGCAAAAAACAACAGCAAAAATGAGACACATCATTAAAAACATTTCATCTGCATGTCTACTAGAAGACCGAGTCTGCAGTCTCTAGACATTTGTGCACTTATGTTAGACGCAATCAGGATCCTGGAAACCCTACAGAAGAATTGACCTTCCTCAGGTCCCATTCAAAACTTTCCATTTATGGTGGAGATGATGTCTAACCACCACCAACCACCTCAATAAATGCTTCCTTGGGATTGGGAATGGCCCCGATCAACTCTGCCCTCTTGGGACGTAGAGGCCCTCTCACGCTGCCACTTGGATCGACTGAATGGATTAATGATAAGGCATGGAGGCAGGTGCGATGACTGGGGCACATTATTGGAAGTGGTGGATGAGTGGTGACTGGACATGATTGGTCGAGGGAGGACACACTGCTTATCATGGAGCAACGTGGAAAGGAGAGGGACATGCGTCGAAAGGTAAGAGGTCAAAATGGGAATAAGGTGGGCCAGGATGGCACTAAGGGGAGGTGAGATATAGAGTGGAAGATAGATGGCAGAAGGTGAAAGGTGGAGGCAATCGTGAGGAGATGATAGGGGGACCCACACAAAGTCGCCCATTCCAGAACCCCCCCCNAAAGGGGGTCTGGAATCCAATCTTGTATGTAGAACCAAGTTCCCCAATATAAGTTGTCGAAACCTGTGTGCTCAATTCTTGACCCCCCCATTAAAGGTAGAATGATGAAGGGGGTCTGGAATGGAACCCTGGTCGTAGTTCTGGGCATGCAGATTATGGCCACCCAGATTTTCCCTCCGCTTAACGAAACACACATTTTGCGACCCAACTTAGGGTAAGTGGGTTCTTACTCCACTTCTTTGCATTTTTCTACCCAAAGGGGCCTATCTCTTAGGAAAACACCCCCTGTCCTTCAAAGTCCCGGTAGTTGAAATGGTCATCCGGCTTGATCGTGCGCCACGCATCCCTTGGTTGGACGGCTGATATTTGGCCTTAATCACCAGTCCTAATTCTTTCGGGACTTCACACACTGGGGATACATGATGTATCCTATCTTCATTCTCCTGGTTGCTCAATCTGCGAAACCATGGATTTTTGCCACATGTCCCTAGGGTGGACGGTTCAGATTACATCAGTGCTTTCACTTTAAATATCCCAAAATCCCCCCTATCCTCTTCTTTAGGCCCTGTCTTTCCACTGAAAATTAGGCCATGACTGCAGGCCAAGCTTCTGGGGCTATCACATTTCGTGTTTTGGGGATGGCAAGGAGCCGACCCCTTGTCCTTCAAACTCCTGGTAGCCGAAATGCCGAAATGGATAATCTGTGATCAATGTCCGTATTTCATTTAATATTAACGGTACCAATCCTTTCGGGGATTCTCCCACCGGGAGCTCCAAAATCCCTGAAATGTCGACTAGCTACCACCTATCCCCACTGGATCAGACGACCTTGATCATTTCAATGATATAAGCGCTATCTCTTGCGCTAAAACCAATGCAACTCCATTGACCGCAATTACCCGTCGACCGTCGATCTGCTCCATCGATTGATCCTCGTCGTTGAATACTGGAGCTGCCCACCTTCTTGCATTTTTAACCCAAAATTGATTTTCTGTGTGTTGCACATTGTGCTCATGGCTGTGACCTTGGATAAAATGCATTTGATGGGTTTTTAAACCCCATTTCTTCGCATTTTACACCAAGGGCCTGAAATCGGGGAGAAACACCCCGCTTTCAAGAATTGTCACTAACAGGTGGCACGTCATGTAGATCCTCATGGTTGAGGATAAATGAATTTTTGAAGATGATAAAGTGAATTGAAGAAGGAAGTACATGTAGGCCCTGAAGATAATTAAAGAAAAGAATTACAAAATAAGAAAGTGTCAGGTCGACACTAATGTTAAAAGGAAGTGGCATAAATGGTATAAATACATATCATTATACATTCATTTGACACACAAGTCGAATTTCAGAGGAAATCAAAAGTTAAGAAGGCCGGATTTCAAGGGAGGATAAAGTCTTTTGGTGATGTGTTCTAAGGTATGTTATTTACAGGTCATCTTGCAATTTTTTCTATAACTGTTTTTCTAGAATGATTCAGATGGTGAAATTACTATGGTATTGAGCAGACATATCAAGGTACCTGGGGTAAAATTTTCATCTCTTGATTCGCTATAATTATGGAGATACACTCTGTGGAAGATAGGGTTTTTGACCAGTCCTGAAGCTAGTCAATAAATAGGTGTTCCGAGTAAAAACGTCATAGCTTA
>ML834135.1:0-12897 GCA_009831015.1 Picea engelmannii | reverse complement strand
AGGCATGGTATATAGCTTTGAGTTAGGCTTGACTTTCTATTAGTTCATGGTTGACCATAAAATATACACCCCTTTATCCAAAGTTTTAAAAAATAATTATTTATTTTAAATTTTAAATCTCATTTATGTGATATCTTATTGGTAAAAAACTTTGAAGTCTTATTGCTGTCTTCACTTCCCCCAATATTATATTAATAAATATTTCTTGTTTTTTTATATATATTGTCAAAAGTTGGGGGCCCATCTTGTTAAATAAATAACCCTTTCTTTTTTGACATGGATATGCATTTTTTATTTTTTTGGTTGTTCTCATTTAATGGGTACCTTTTCCCTAGAGACATTTAAATAAAATAATATTTTGTAGGTAGGATTCAAATGGATGACAATTGTACTTTTTCTTTCACAATTATTTGAGTGTTAAAGTTAAAGTTAAAATAATATAATATTTTGTACAATTCAAAGTTGATGGCATTTGTATTTTTTTTTCACAATTTTTTTAAGGGTTAAACTTAAATATACGTTTTATTTTTATATTACAAATTTTGAGTGTTAACCTTAAATATAAGTTTGAGTGTTTTACAATGTATAATCTAAATGCTTTATGAAATTATGAAATTGGGTTTTTTTTAAATCATTCAAAATAATGTGAATTACAAGGTATAATCTAAATGTTTTATAAAATTGGGTTTTTTTTAGATCATTCAAAATAATGTGAAGGGATATTGGTTATTATCCCTGTTGCTTGCCGTGGTATATAGTATTGGATATGTTATTGATCCTCTATTAGTTGGGGTTTGACCAAAATAATTTTGAGCATTTTTAAAGGTATAACATTACAATTTGATTTTTTTTAATTTTTTTTAATTTTTTTAAAACATTTTTCTAAATTGTGGTTCGTTGTTCAAATGCATCTCTTATTGCCGCAGTTGTGTAGGCTGCAGAAGGATTTTCAACGTCCTTTAATGAGATGACGCTTGCCTGCCATATTCAACAAATGAATTTGTTATTCATCTCGATGCATGCGGTGGATTCAATACAACTATTGTTTTATTTTATTATACCTGCATAGCGGCAGGTATACGCTGCCATGCAACCTTGTTTGAATTAGGGATTTGAAATGAAATGATGGAAAAAAGAAAAATATGAAGATTGAAATAAAGAGTTGTCAATATCTAGCTTGGTAGGTAGCATTGAATATTGGGTGAGTGGATTATAAGTCATCGGATTTGAATTGCTTTCAGATTCGACAACCTATAATTCACAGGCCGCAATATTCAATGGTGCTTTCAGATTTGATGGCCTATAGTACACTCACAACATTCAATGCTCCATAAGACGAAGGGTGTGGATTTTTATTGGAAGGGACCCTGAAATGGTAAGTGTTTCTCCTCATCGTTATGGAGATGAATATATAATTATAGAAAAGAAATATTGTAGCAAAATAAAATTATCAATTTATATTCTATTTGGTCTTATTTAACTATTTTAGGTTTTTTTTAAAATATTTTATTAACCAAGTCATAAATCTTTACGCAAAGAATTTGACTTTTAAAACGTAAACTTACTTATTTGGATTTGTAGATATTTTTCGGAATAAACCCATTTAAGGGCATAATATGTCACTTACAAGGAATTGAACCTAGGTGGGGAGGGTAACAATCATTCCTCCCAACCACCCAAGCTACATCCAATGGACATAAAAATATTACATTATTTTATATTTTTAATTTTAATTTTTTTAAATTTATTATATTCAATTTGACATTTTAAAAACTAGATTTAAAAGTTCATTTAACATTTTTTTCAAATAGTTTTTAAATTTGTATTTTTTTTAATATTTCGTAGCTTTATATTTAAGGTGTTTTTTTTTTTAATAAATGATAATGATAAGATTAATATTAAGAATAATATGATTTTATTTTTCTTTTCAATAATTTAATACTTTTAACTTTATTTTTTTAATTGAATAAAAAACAAAACTGTTTATTTCAATTTTATTTTTTTAATTGATTAAAAAACAAAATTGTTTATTTAACGTAATTATGTTTTAACAATATTAAAACTTCCACCCAACTTCATCCATATTTTTAATATTTATTTTATTAGTATTTGCATTTGAATTTTTTTATTATTTGAATAATTTGTTATAGGATATTTACAAGATTTAATATATTTAATTTTATTTTCTTTTATTAAATAAAATTAGATTTTCTATCAATTCCATGCACTTAACTTTATTATTTTTTCCCTTGGATGGGGTGACACTTGGACGACATGAGGATATAACAGTTAATGACCTAGGTCGTCAATCACCACCCCCTGTGCCAAATTCAAATGGAGGTGACGGTGATACGTGCAAACAAGGGAAGTTAATGGCAAAGGATGCCCCTACCTGGTACGAGTGAGGTGAGGAGAGTCACCTCCAATTCAATGCAGTTCGACATTGATTCCATAGCAGCCATGAAGGTATGCAACAACATCTCTTATCTCTGGATGAGGACTATTTTGGTTTTTGTTTTATAGGACCCTCCTAAACCAAATTTGGCCTGTGCATCACCTCCCCTTCCCCGTAGACATCTTTTCTCACACTGCAACTTTGCTCCCCTGATTTCTCGCCCCATTATGCCCAGAGAGCGAGGGAAGCCCAAGAGAGGCCTAGAATACTACAGCTACCTAGGACGCCATCGCCAACCTGGCCCATTTGTTACCTCTACTTTGCCTCTTGCTCGGGAGCACCCATGTCTTGCTGCCTCAAAGATGGACTCCCCCCCTTCTACTCATAATTGGGCTGAGGAAAATCAACCCATGGCGATAGTGGAGGAAGAATTTCCTGAATTCCCTCCCATTTCCCCGCCAGAATCCCAACTCATCCCAGCTTCTCACCTTTTAGGCCCTTCCCACGAACCTGTAAACCACTCTCGGCTCCATTATCTTGGCCAGGACGAGGGCGGATGCCTGATTGAAGAAGAAATTCCTATCGACACTGAGGGTGATATGACTCCAGCGGGCTAGATGCGGACAGATGTCGAGGTCCAGAAGATGCAGGTAGAGGTCGAGCAACCAAAATTTCCCAGCACATATAGACTCACGAATGAGCATCTGCAACTCATCTTCGAGATGAGACGAGATATTGCGGACCAGCTTGATAGCCAAACAATGTTAAGTCATTGGTTAGATGCTTTGTTTGACACTCTCTTGGGCGAGCCTAATAGCAGGCGATGTCCAAGATGCCACCAATCGCTTATGCTTGCGTCGGTCTGGCCTCATCCTCCACCCAATGGCAGTAATTCGGGCACATAGTCTGTTTATATTATGTTTCAATAGGCTCAGTCTCATGAACTCTCTAGACGTGGATAAATTTAGGCCAATGTTTAATTTTTGAGATCTATATTGTATCAAACTATCGTGCATTGGGATATAACGCCACTTGTTCTAGTTTCCACCTATATGACAGAACAGGTGGCGACTTCCTGGGATGTACATGTTTTGTATGCAAAAGTTGTTTTGATTTAAGGAAATAAAAAACTTTTATTTAAAAAAAAAAATCATCATTTTTTAAATTACACTGAAAAGTTAAATCATTTTTTTAAATAGTCATGAGATTTATATTTGACTAATTTTTGAATATTTCATAAAATTAAATATCTAATCTTATGTTGTAAATAATATTAAAATTTGTATGGTTTTAGTTTTCTTTTTAATAATCTAAATATTTACATTTCATTTCATTTTTTAATTGTGTCAGGTCTATCTTTACTTTTAGTTGTGTTTCATTTATTTCATAGTGTTTTTTATAACAAAATTTGAAAATTCATTTTATTAGTCCCTCCCCATTGGATTCATCATTGACCATCCATTAGTTTGTCGTTGACTATAAATATTTAATGTTATACATATGTTTAACAAAATAATTGTTTTTTCATAATATTTAAATTACTTTGACTAATCAATTCGACTTCTTATTGTCGAGCTATAAACAAATTCGATTTTTCAATCTTAAGTTATACCTAACTTTTGAGTTTTAATTGTCGAACTCGCACATAATGCAATTATTTTCCTTGTACATATGTTTAAAAAAATAATTGTTTTTTTCATAATGTTTAAGTTACTTCGACTAACCAATTCGACTTCTTATTGTCCAGCTATAAACGAATTCGATTTTTCAATCCTAGGTTATACCTAAGTTTTGAGTTTTAATTGTCAAACTCGCACATAATGCAATTTTTTTTCCAATCTTAGATAACCTAAGTTTGGAGTTTTAATCTTAGATAACTATGACATCTATTCATTGAGGTCATTAAATTCATGACAGTGGAATAAATACATGTGATGTCATATATTGGATGTGAAGTGCAATGTTGCTACTTATTTGTTTTTGAACGATCTTGTAACAGAATTTATAGTTATAGTAGTTGCAGACATTTCACTGCACATGAAGACATTGTTATTATGTCTTGGCTCGTTGGTTGCTAGGATGAGAGCCACTTGCACATGGGTTGCACTCCAATGATAATTCATAGAGATGTCAAGTTTGTCATCATTCTTCTAGACAACAATTTGAATGGAATATTGGGTGATTTTGGTCTTTCAAAAAACACAACTGATGGGGAGGATTCTCTTATTACCATTGCGCTGAAGGGAATGCCAAGATACATAAATCCAACATAAACCATATATATCCCACAATTTATTTCTCTTCTTCATGCTGAGTAACTTGATTAACTATTAAGAGAAGAGGAATTTTTTGAATTTTTTCAATGATTATCTTAAGTTTTGCATAGATGCTTTCACAGTTATTTTTGCATTCGAATGTGTTCAACAACACAAGTATTCCAACAGAGGATGAACACCTTCAATAACCACTCATACAACCAGATCAAATATCAACACATTGATGCTTTTACATGGTAAAACCCATGTGGGGAACATCCACGACCCCAATCAACATGGCCACTTGAGGCAATTTATTAATGCAAAAGAAAAATAGTTTACAAGAGAGTTTCTCACAATCGATCATTGGCAAATGACCCTCTATGCTCTTTAAATAGAGATTATGGACCAATCAGGTGCTAAGCCACAAATCAATGTAGTCGTTAAGATCGAGGAGAATATGAGTTGTCAAATCACTCTATGTCAGGAACATATCGTGATCGTTGGATTACAAATGCATATTAATGCATATTAAAGAAACACACTTTAAACTAATGACAGATTAGACTAGATTGATCTTAACTAACTCATAAGTGTCTAAATATCCTAACATCCCCACTTAATAACAACTTGGGATAGGATTGAAGGATTTACAAAGGTGACACAATAGGAGAAGGAAGGAGGCATTAGACCCTATGCCCCATTAATGACAACTTCTTGAACTCCTAACATAGATCAAAGTTTGGAAAATTTCGCTTATGTAAATGACTTTGTGAAAATGTTTGCAACTTGATCTTTTGTAGGGAAAAAGAGCACTTCAATAACTCGACCATGAATGAACTTTTTGAGGAAGTGAATGTGTAGCTCGATGTGTTTGTTGCATTGATGTTGAACTGAATCTTTGGCGAGCTTGATGGCACTTTGATTGTTGCACTAGAGAGTAGTCAGATGATGTTATTGTAATCCAAAATCTGAAAGGATCCGTCGAAGCCATAAGGCCTCTTGACTTGCATTAACCGTTGTTTTGTACTCTACTTCTGTTGAAGAAAGAGAAATAGCTTGTTGTTTCTTACAAGCCCAAATGACAAGTCCAGAACCAAGGCTAAAAACATAACCTACAATAGACTTTTGATCATCAGGGTCACTAGACCAATCTAAATAAGTGAAACCAACCAACAAAGGAGTCATCCCTAAACTGTAATGTATCCCGAACTGAACTGTACCCCAAACATACTGAAGTATCCTTTTAGTTGCTTTCAAATGGTTTTCATGGGGTGTTTTCATATACTGGGCAACAACACCAACAACAAATGAACTATCAGGATAGGTATGAGTCAAATGTAAGAGGTTACTAACTAATGGATGGTACAAGGTGACATCAACTTCAGGAGAAGTACAAGTGGCAGTAAGTTTGACTCCAGACTGGAAGGGAGAAGGGGTTGGTTTAGAATCATTCATGTGAAAGCGACGAAGAAGGTCACAAGCATACTTAGACTGGGAAAGAAATACTCCTTCCTTGGTTTGCAATACATGGAGGCCAAGAAAATAATGCAAATAACCGAAGTCTTTCATTTCAAATTTCTTTTTAAGGCTAGATTTCACATGGTTTAAAAGTTTAGGGTCACTACTAATGAGGATAAGATCGTCAACATAAAAAACAAGTATTGGGAGATGGATTCCTACTTTCTTGGTATAGACATTTGGGACATAATGATATCTAAAAAAACTGGTGTCATTCTAAACATAGCCAAAAGGTTGCTCCATGTAGATTTATTCTTGCAAATATCCATGCAAAAAGGCAGATTTAATATCCATCTGATGGACCTCCCATTTATGCGAGCCAATAAGGGCTAGTAATTCATTTTGGCTACGAGGGCAAATGTTTCATTATAGTCAATGCCTTCAACTTGAGAGAAGCCTTTGGCAACTAGTCGAGCCTCATGTCTTTCAACACTTCCATATGATGCATACTTAGTTCTATACACCCATTTACATCTGACGAGTTTTCTTCATTTTGGAAGAGGTACAAGATCCCAAGTATCGTTCTCCATTAAAGAGCAATACTCTTTATTCATTGTTGTGTCCCAATTTGGATGACCTGGAGCTTCTACAAATGTGTATGAATCATGAGTCTCTAAAACTTGAGCCAAAGGAGAAGAGGATTGTTGGAACTGTGAATGTGTCCAACACTAATCTTAAGGATCACTGACAAGATCACCAACTGCTTCTCGTGTTGAACAAACCCATCTAGAAAGTGATGGTGTTGGTGCAGGTTCATGTTCAATGGAATCATCTGAAGGATGGTGAGTAGGCGGAGGTGTATTTTCATCCTCATTGTCATCATCTGAAGAAGAATATACCATAATAGGAACATAATATGGTAGAAACATCGAATTAGGCTTGTAGGCCAAGATATTTTCATCAAATTTAACATCTTTTCTAATAATAATTTCATTGGAATGAGGTTGAAGAAGTCTATAACCTTAACATCTTCAAAATATCCAACAAAAATAAACTTCTCACTTTTAGGCTGTAAAGCTTTCATTTTCTCATCGGGAATGTGAGCCCATGATATACTACCAAATACACGGAAGTGGCTTACATCCAGCTTAATTTTATTCCATGCTTCTTCCAATGTTATATTTTTTAAAGGCTTTGTGGGAGAGCGATTTACTATGTAATTTGCATAGTTGATGGTTTCCTCCCAATAATGAAGACTTAATCATTTAGATTGGATCATACAATTAGCCATTTATTTTAATGTCTTATTCTTTATCTCAACCACACCATTTTGTTGTGGTGTATAGGGAATAGTATGTTGCATCTGAATGCCCTATGTAGTGCAGTAACTTGTTAATTTATCGTTCACATATTCACTTCCATTATATGTTCTTAACCTTTGAAGTTGATGTCTAGATTGTTTTTCTATAAGGGCCTTGTAGGCCAAAAACTTGTCAAAAACTTCACTCTTAAGTTTTAAGAAGTAAACATAAGTGCATATGGAGAAGTCATTAATGAAAGTTAAGAAATACTTGCACCCAGAGAAAGAAGGAGAAGAAAGTGGACCGCACAAATAATTGTGAATAAGCTGCAGAGGGGTCGAGGCGTGCCAAGAGGCACATTTATCAAAAATGTCCCGATGATGTTTTTCAAGAACACAAGTGACACAAACACCATTTCTGCAAGAAACAAGAGGAAGACGAGTCACCATGTGTTGATTACATAGTTTCTGCAATGAGCAATAGTTTAGATGACCAAACCACTCATGTCAAAGTTTGTTCAAGTCATGGCTATGAGCAACAAACACTGATGGAAAAGATGATGACCCAAAGTTGTCAAACTTGTACAACTTGGTAATATCATCAACAATTCCAGTTGTTGGACATGCTTAGGATCTTTTAAATCCTTGATTACAACTTGGTGAGGTGAAAACTCTATGGTTTTTCCTTCATCTGAATGAGTGATTTGATACATTGATAGAAGGTTGTAGGAAAGACTTGGAACACATAATACATCATTGAAATGACCATTATCTACTTAACTTGTTCGAGACTCTACACTACTAAGAGATCTATCATCACCAACAAATATTTGTTTGGTGTTACATTCATTAAGAGAAAAAAAGATGTCTTTATCGTTATCCATATGATAAGATGCTCCAGAATCAATAAGCCACTCATAAGAAGAAGAAGTAGAAGTTGCGTTGAAGGAGAAACCATAAGCAGAAAGTGCATGTTCATGATAAGAAGAAGAAGAAGAAGAAGAATCAATACCGATGTTGTGCATCTTCATTGTTACTTCTAAGGCTTCCATCTTTTTAAAACATTTTGACTCCACATGACCATATTTCCCACAAAAGTTGCAACATCTGTGAATCCTCGTACTTTTGGATTTTGCTCCTTTGTAACCATTCAGAGTAGAAGTTGGATGAGGGGGTTTGGGACCCTTGTTTTGTTTGTTGTTGTGGCGAGGATGTTGCTTCTTGCGATTCTTGGATTCATCTTTTTGTTGGGCCACTAAGGCTTCGTTGGATGTACATTTCATGTTGATCAATCCAAGTTGCACAAGATTATCTTGCTCTCGAATCAGAGCATCAAAAAAAGACTCAAGAGAGGGTTCTTCATAAGCACTCCCTTCAGCTTTTCCGGTGACATAAAAGATAGATACAAAGACAAAAATGCACTACGAAGCTTAGCAAGAATAACATATATGCATTGGTCTTCCTTCATATCTATTTTGCAGTCTATACATAAAAGTCTAAATATTTTGGACTTAGATAAATAATCTCCAATGCAAGAAAATTAATTGGGACTTAAAGTCATTAATTGATATTCTAACTAGTGGGCTGAAATGATATTGTGTTTACCAAACACAACTTGAAGTTTTTCCCAAGCTTCATCAAGGGCATTAATTCCTTGAAGGCAAAACCTTAAATCAAGAGAAATGGACATTATGATTAGTCCACGCTCTTCATCATTCTTATTATCCCATTTGACTTCTTTTCATCATCATATGGTTCTTGTTCTTTTCCTAAGGTAATTTGGTATAATCCTTTACTTCTCTGTACATCCTCCATATGTGATTTCCATGAGAAGTAGTCGGTATTAGTAAGCAAAAGATCACTGGGAGAAGCCATATTAAAATATGATGAGAATATGGATTTAAAGGATGAAACTGATGGTCTGGATAGAAAACTCTCGAAAAAATAGGATGTTTCAAAAAAACAACATTGAAAATGGACTTCAGATGTGAAAGCTATGATCTTTTGAAAAACTGCATAAACAGTAACCAAAGAGCTACGTGGCAAGTATAAGTTGTTCCCCCTGGTGATGTTTCTCCTTATCTAAATTTACCTATAAGTTTGTTTTTAAGCGGAAGGGGAGTTAGGCACGGGTGCCCTTTATCACCTCTCCTTTTCATACTAGTCATGGAGGGCCTTAGCTTCTTATTGAAAAATAGTCTAGCGGAGGGAGCTATTACATGTATTAAGGTTGCTAGATTGACCAAAATCCTACAACTTATGTTTGTGGACGATATCCTCATTTTGTCCAAAGCAAGCCTCTTGGAATGGAGAGTAATCGACAACTTGATTAATCATTTCTGTAAAGCCTCTGGTCTTGTGGTGAACTTTTCAAAATAAACAGTCCATTATGCAGGCCTCTCGGATCATGAACTGGGTGAGTTCAAATATTTCCTTCATTATACATTTAGTGATCTTTCCAATGGTTTCCGCTACTTGGGATATTACTTGAAGACTGGAGCACACCGAGCAACAGATTGGGGATGGCTTGTTTCTAAAGTTTCAAACAAAATCGACCTTTGGTGTAATAGGTGGCCCTCACTGGCTGGGAGATATATATTGGTAAATCTATTTTGGAAGGCCAAACAGTCTACTTTCAAGACCCAAAAAGAATGGGGGCTGGGGTATCCACAACCTCATTCATTTTAATTTGGCATTGAATACCGTCACCACGTGGCGTGTATTAACTCAGGAGAGTCTTTAGCATCATGTAATTTAGGATATATACCTTCAGAACACTACTCTTATCAACTGGTTTAGAAGGTCGACCCATTTGTACCATTTAGCTTCAAGGTTTTGGTTAAGCCTCCTTCGCTCGCTCCCGATTACCAGTCATTAGATCACATGGTGCCCTCGACCTGGAAAGCTAATTAATATTGGGTGTGATAGGATCTTGGGCCTGGAAAATAGATATTTTCTCAGTAAAGATCTTATTACAACACTCAACTGCAAACAGATGACTACCCTTTATCAAACATCGAAGGCACATGATCGATATAACAATACTGAGTTATGGAGGACAAGCGACGAGCTGGGGCTGTCAGGCACGCAAGCAACATAATGGACAAAATTTATAAAAGATTTACGTGGAGAGGGGATTACACTTACCGCTAACACCAAGGATGAATTAGGATGGGCTGGAGGTGACCTATCCAGGGAAATTACCGTCTCGAATTGCTATAAAGCGATTCTTACTACACAGTCCATGCCGATTTGGAGCGACTAGAAGGGAGAATGCAGGAAATGGTGCACATAATTGAAAATCATTTTGTTTTTTTTACTGGCAGCTAACAATAGAATATTAACTTGGGGCGTGTTTCTTAAGAAAGGATGGGTAGGCCCCGGACTATGCTATCTTTGCATAACAAATTCAGAAGATACTAATCATTTGCTCATCCGCTGCGACTTTAAGAAGAGAGATTGGGATAATCTGTCACAGGTCCTAAAATCCAATTTCCGGTGGAGTGGCCAATCCATAGGCGACTGTATGGATGCGTGGATACTGAACAGGACAAAATCCAAGATTCTTCCTTTAATCACGAGTTGGTATATCTAGAAGGAGCGTAACTTGGCTCTCTTCGAAGGGATGACACCCTCGACGACCACTGTGGTCATTAAGATCATTGGTGCGCTTAACAAAAAACAGATTGTCAATAAACCCGAGGCATTGAGATTAAAACCATTTTTCAGACTTCAAGGATATACAATGGCTTTTTTCAATGGGGCAACGGATGCAGGGGGTTCCAGGTGCGGGGTAGGAGGTTCTCTGAAGTGTTTAGAGGCACTGGATTACAGATGGTACATCAATTATGGTGCAGGGACAAATACTAAAGCCGAATTAATGGGAGTGTGGGCCACTCTTACGATTGCAATACGCTTGGGATTTCAGCTCCTTCAGGTTATGGGGGATTCCAAAGTGATTATTGATTGGCTCAACACAAATGGGAAACTTCAAGCTATCAATCTCGAAGGGTGGAAGGTCAGGATTCAAGACCTAATGGAGCCTTCCAAGGTATTAATTTTCAACATATTTTCAGGGAATCCAACGAGGAGGCAGATAATCTATCAAAGCAAGCACTGTCCTCTCCGAAAGGTAGACTTTCATTTTTCACATGGGATGGAGAAACTAAGGGGCCTGCCCACCATTTGAACATTTTCTAAAACTTGAACCTTCGCGACATTGTGTGGTTTTGGTTTTCCTGGTATGGGCCATGACATTGTTGTGATTTAGAGAATACAGTCATTAATCACAACCTATTTGGTCAAAGCAATCCATGTAATGTTTTCAGCGTCATTTGTAGGTTGGTAGGGATGGCATGTATTGATCGGGGGCTTTGTGTCCATAGTGGGAAATGTCCAGTCCAACAGATTAGTTTATTGCCCGTATTTATGTTGATGTAAAAAAAAATTATACTTAATATAATTTTTGAGCGAATTTTCTCCTAGAAAAAAAAAAACTCTTTTTTGAATAAGTTACTTATGAAGTGACCCACTTTTATAAAATAAGTGGGGATCACTTTTACAATGAATTTACTTTGTAAATTAAAGTTGCATGCAAAAAATGGTAGCTAGAGAATATTAAAACTACTTATGTTGATTCATTTTTATAAATTAAGTGAAATGCACTTTACAATAAATGTATAAACTTTTTAAAAAAAGTAACAAAAAAAAGACTTGAACTCAAGACTTTTTACTTAATAAAACAACTTTCAACGTGAGCTAGTGCAAAACACATTATAATCTTAAGAAGGAGCATGGTAGGTGTTGTTGTTGTGAAAGACGTTCTTTAAATGCGTGCTCAAAAACAATTATTTTCATGTGTTGACACAAAAAAAAAATCACTTTTCGATAGCAGCAAGGGGTTAGTTCTCGGTTAGCTTACCCGGAAAATGCAAGTTTTTTCTCTGTTTCTGATTTACTGAGATCACACAAAGCGCATGACAAAGAGCATATGCAAATACAAAAACACTTTCTGCTTTGTTTCTGATTTTCGAGATCACACAGAGGTTTTATAGCAAGATTTGCCTCACCATTACTATCTTGCACAAAGGGCCTTTTTCCATTTCCCTATGCAGACTTATCAACCCCTTTTTGATAAATCCAGAGCCAAAAACATATATTTTGCCACATATACGCTCCCTAACTTCTTTTCAAGATGCGTATACGCTTGATGCTCCACTACAACTCACGTATATCGGGATTTATGCCAAAAAATACAAAATGAGGTCGGGTTTACATGTCACAACAGAAGATCTCTGATCTTTGGCCTTCCATATACTGGAAACGTTATGACTCGGCCCTTCAGTTGCATTATGGAGGCTATAAGAGCACAATTTTGAGCTATGGAAAAAGAGAGAGAAAGCATTCAACTTTGAGAGCAAAGTTACTCTGGAGAAATTACTTCATATTGAGTCTGCATCCCTTTGCCCCTCAAGTTTGAACACAGT
>ML834132.1:43656-73037 GCA_009831015.1 Picea engelmannii | reverse complement strand
GGGGTGAGTCGGTGTAGAATAACAAAAAACAATGTCCCACAACAATGGGGCCTCAAAACATGTAGGGATTCACTGGAAGGGTAGCTCTCACTTGAGGGCTCGAAACAAATGATGAAAGAAATCCATACATGTTTAGGGGTCTTTAACTAAATCTGGAACATTGCAACCACCAGTATGTATGACTAGACTCCCTAATGTGATAATGAGTTGATGTCGAAGATAGGATAGCCTACCAAGTTAGAGAGAAACAATGACTCTCTTTTCCCGGTCCGAGGTTTTCCATTAATGATGGGAATGGGGCACAAGTACAAGAAACCCTTGAATGAACTCCCAAAATAATATGAGTTGATGTTGATGGGAGTGAGTTTGCAAGAGTCGGGGACTAAAAGACCCCTGAAAGGAAAAATGATTAATAAGTAACATAGACTAACATGTTGATAAGGATATAGGACTTTCGCCAATAAGTACGGTATTCATGATTTCCCTTGGGGGGAGCATTCATCATGGTTGACCCGGATAGAGATTAGAAATGATCTAACATAACATGACCAAGTGTCTAGTTGTAAAATAGACATGATGATGACTTTTGTAGAAGGGGGATTGGGAATGATGTTGACAAAGTTAGAATAAGAGGATGAGGAAATTCATGAGTAAGAATGATGAGGGAAATAATTGGTGAAGGGAAGATGATGTAAGCCAATATAACTAGTGTAGATATGGGTGACTCGGTGTGGATGCTTTGATAAAGGGTGACAAGGACTATTGCCATGAAAATAGATGATATTTGATGATGAAATAAGCATAGTATTGATGTTTCCCCCCCTTTTTTTGAATATTTTGAAAAACGTTTTTGTTGTTTTCTTTTACAAAGAATAAAATAATCTAAATATGTTACAAACATGGAGATGGGTTCCCAAAAATGCGACCAAAAAAATCTGACTTGCAAGCATGGAAAGAGTAATGATAGATGGAAGAAACTAGGGGCAAGTATTCTTAATGGGATGATGCATGATCATGTAAAATGAAAATGGTTTAATGGTCATGGATGAGATGAGAGGTCCATGGAATGTAGTGAAGCAATATCACAATAAACCATAAAGTATGGGAACCACTTGGGAGTTTGGGGGAATATATTAATAAAGTGATGAGAGTAATGCATGATGCTTTCTCTATGATGTAGACTATATGAAATCTCGATCCTAAAGATGGAATGAGTGGCGTGGGTGCCAACATGAAATGGGGTACTAAACTAAGGAAACCCATGAAGGTGGTGTACTATTGCCACACAAGTGCACAAAACACTTTGGATGGACGAGGTAACTTTTCGTGGCATGGTGGAAACCCAAAGGTATATTCATGGGGTGGAAAAAGAGGTAAAATGCAATGATAGTAGGGGGAAATCCTATACTAAAATAATAGTTATATAGTATACTTAACGGGGAACCACCAATGATGTGTGAAAAAAATGACACCTTTGGAAATATCCTACACACCAACAAACATGATCAATGGCATAAGAGTGCTCAAACACAAAAATCTAGATACCATATGATGGCCCTTCTGTAGAGCGAAAAAGGATTTATGATACAATCAAAACGAGATCCTAGGGAACAAGGAGTTATTGATGGAAGTCACTCTCCAAAGGTGGCCAAGGAATGATGGGTTCTTGAAGGAGGCAATCCCTAAAGAAGGTTATGGAATGATGAGTTCCCAAAGGTAGAACTCCTTGAAGGAGGCTAAGGAACAATGCGTTTCCAAAAGGAAGGCACTCCTTGAAGGAGGCTAAGGAACAATGGGTTCCCAAATGTGACACTCCCTCCAGGAATGATATGTTCCAAAAAGGAAGATTCTCCTTGAAGGAGGCTAAGGAATGAAAATTTCCCAAAGGGAAGGCACTAAAGGAGGCCAATGAATGACAAATTCTAAAAAATAAGGCACTCACTAAATGAGGCTAGGGAATGATGCATTCCCAAAGAAGAACTCCCTGAAGGATGAAAATGGAATGATGAGTTCCCAAAGCTGGGACTCTTTGAAAGAGGCCAAGGAATGACAAGTTCCTAGAGGCAACAATCCCTAAAGGAGGCTAGGGAACGATGATTTCCCAAAGATGATACTTTATTAAGGAGGCCACATCACCATTATGGGGCCTAACTAAAGAGACCAAGGTGGAAGGGGCTTTGCCACATGGAGCGATGAGGTTATCCTGGAAGGTCATTCTGATTAGGACATGTGGGTTGTCATTTGATGACATCAGGGAGTGTAGGATGCAAACATATGCAATGATGGTTCCCTTGAAGTGCATAATGTGGGTTGGTGTTCTGTCACGATCTAGGTATTATGGGACCAAATCAATAATTGGTACTGTCTCTAATATCATTATACAAAGACTAAGGGAAGGGTTACTACCAAATACCCAAGATAATGGACCAAATATATAAAAGAAGGTATTTTAAGACCCAACATCCATAGAAGAGTATCTAAAATAGTATATCATATTACTAAGATGTATAACATCCATTATCGGGGGGGGCATGGGGTTATGACTGTGGAATTGGGTACCATAGAATCCTTTATTAGGCATACGACATGATCTTGGTTAGGGGGGAATGATGATAGTGCCAAGGGAGATGGAAATAAGGGTGCACTAATTAAGTAGGTAGGACCCTTTAAGCAGTTAATAGGAGAATCTAGATGGAGGTTATAAAAAAGACTCATTAAAGAAGTGATGATGTCAAAGTATTCTTCATCATCTAGGAGGAATGTGGTTGAGGAGACATGGTTCCTATTGTGTTGATGGGGATAAATGCCTCTTCTACCAATAGTATGCTTTCTCTTAATGAAAGGTCCCAATTAGACCTCACACTGTTTTAAATAGGAAACCCATCCATATTCTGGCCCAACAACCGTTATTGGTTTGGGTTGTACTAGTTGTGGCCCAATCACCTTTTAATATCTAATATAATATGCAAAATGCAATTTTTTTTATATGCATAATGAAAATTTATTCTAAATGCCAAGTTCTGAACTAACAACTAGCAGTTTTGAACACAAAACCAATTGTACCTTTATCATCACTTTCAATTAAAATTCGTTAGATATATAATAACATAAATACAAATAACAACTATCAAACAAGAAAAGTCTATAATTAAACAAATGATTACAGTTCCATATTCACAGGCTATAGACAAATAGTTGAGATACAGATAGAAGTAAGACTACATTCTAAATTAATGAACAATACACACATTCGAAGCCATTCTTATAGCAATTCTAATTATAGCAAATAACATAAGAAATTACCTACACATAAAAAATTAGACTCATAGTTTTTGTCTCAATACCTTGGCCAACAATGGCTTCTCCTCACTCATTCTTTAAAGAAGTTTACAAAATTTCCATAAGAAAAACCCCTTTCTCCTTCCAAGTGATTTCATATATAGATGTACAAAAGTAATTACTTCTTGAGTATTCCCTCATGACCCTTCAACTCCTTTTGGGTAGTTATACTTTTGAAATGTGTCCTTTGACCTTTTGGTTTTCAATACATATTTTTCTTTTAATAAATTTGTATTCTCCCATTATCTTTATATTGAAAGTATCTACTCTAGTTTTCATATATTGACACTAGATTAACAATACTTGGGAAAACCAATTGCTCCAATGCCACCCCATACATGAACGATTCTCTCGACATTGGCTCCATACCATTTTGTAAGGTATTGATGAATGAATGAATGCTTTTTTTTTTTTATGGAGTTGAAATATACTCCATTAACCTTGCTTTAGTTATGCCCAAAGTTTTTTAAATCACTACTCTTTCCAACTTTATATTATTTTCCAGGCCTTCCACCCACTCTTCTGATGTTCTAGGTGAACTTGTCTCTCCTACTGAAGGTAGATGACATCTTTGGATTATTCTTTCAGATGCTTTCCACACACAATGATTTTTTCTAAAGGATCCCTCGACTGTATTCTCTAAATTTCTTTAAGTTGATTTCCAGTTTTCCAGAGTTAAAAGATTACATTCAATGTATTTATTACTCAACCTTGGAATATCTATAGGATCTTGTATTTCTTCTTGTTTCCATCTCTTGATTTTGTCGAGGCCCACTTGTACTCTTCCAACTGTGCCATTTTTTATCTTTAACTTTATTTGAAAATTTCAAATTTTTTGACAAATGCATCTGTAAATCATGTAATCTTTTATACAACAACCTCTGAGCCACATTCAACACATCCTACACTTCTACTGCACATGCCTTATACTCAGTGATGTTGGTTGTTTATGCTTTATAATATTCAACCTAGTATTATAACATTTTTATTTTTTTCTTAGAATCTTCCAATTCTTTTACCACTTCAATTACATTTGACTCAATTGATTGTAAGCAAGCTACAATTGCTAAATCTATTCCTTTAGTAATAGGGCTCTCTAGCATAACAATTAGTTCATGATCCTTTTAAATCTTTATCTTCTTATGGGTTGACTTGATTACTTTCTTCCTTTTCCTATAAAAAACCAACAAATCAAGAATAACCACTTGTTCAATATTTGTATTGTGTTTAGTCCTAAAAAAAGAATGTGACCTTATGTTATTGACTACATTGTAGGCATATCTCTCATCTCTAGAGGACCTAATTCCTATGAATTTGATATTCCTTCTCTTGTTTTCTATGTTACATTCCTATGATCCCCATCCCTCTTTTTATGCTCTTATTCTTGTTTTCTCTTAGCTTATGTAGCCACTCTTTCCTCATTTTCTATTCTTTCATCTTCAATTCTCTTTTTCTCATATTCTTGATATCTTTGTCTCTCCTTTTCTTCTTCTTCTCTTTCTCTTCTATCTGTTTTAGTTGCATGATATTTCTTATTTTTTCTTAACTTTTATTTCAATTCTTTCCTTAACATCTTCTTCTTCCCTCATGCATTCTAGCTCTACTGCCATGTCTCTAGCTTCTTGATCTAATTTCTTTTTTATTACCTCCTCTTTCTCTTTCTTTTCCCTTTGAATTTTGTTTTTGTTATTATCTTATTAATACTTATTCATGAGGTTTTGATTTACTGTATAATTCTTGTTCTTTCTGGGCTTCACGTTGATAGGGCCAAGTGTACTTGAGAATCATGTAGTGTCTTGATACCACATTAAGAGGATCATGTCATTGGAATCTTTCTTCTCCAAAGTGATAGGATTCCAAAGTTTCACCTCCTGTTTTGGAAACTCCAACATTGTTTATACTATAATAAACTATAAACATAGGCAAAGTAGGCCAAACAACTTTCTTATATTTAGCAAGAGAAGCTCCAAATCCATGCAAGTATGTTTTATAGGATACCTCTTGGATTGCTAGCTTATTTGGAACAACTTTAGGTAGTGAACGTAGGGGTTTAGTAGCTCCAAACCCTCTAATGTATGTATAACCTTTCATCACATACCATTCCTCAAAAGTTCTTATGACTTACATTGCTTCTTCTATCACACAAGGGGATGATTTGTAAAATAATAGATTATACATATGAACTATGAAGTGATTGCAGATCCCTGTGTAGTCACTTCTAAATTTGTGTTCCCATAAGAGTTGGCAGTAAACATGGTTTAGTTTTTCATTTGGCTTCCATTTCCATTTCATCCCAATGAAATGATTTGTTGTGCACATGACATCCAACAAATATGATGACATGAAAAATTTTGAGTGAATTCCTAGAGCACGATGTTTTTCTCTTGAGATGGAATCCACCATAGTTGCAAAATATATATATGACCAATTGAACACCTTCCCAACCTCCACTACTTGGCATATCCAATGGCATATCAATGAGATCCAAGATTATTTAAATTGCGTCACATCCTTCTCACCATATAACTTGCTCAATAGTGTGATTGCATACTTGAATGGGGACTAAGATAGGTGGTTGGATATACAACCTTTTGTATTAACTTAAACACTTTCTCTTTTATCCACCTCATTTTAAGAATCTTGTGATCATTCTTGTCTTTGGAAAACTATGTTACCCATTCATCAATCATAATTACTTTAGGTTTGGTGAACTTGTAATAGGTGTCTAGACTGGAAGGCTTAAATGATGTAATGGATTTCCTATTGTCATGCTTTATCAATTTGTTTTCAATATAAACATGATTGATCAATCATGATATAACCTCTATGCATGAAATAAGAGTTGCTTTGGTTTCCAACTTGTGAAAGCATGATCTTATGATATTATGGAACACTACTAACACTACTAAGTCAGGATCATGTTCCCCTGATTGTAGAACACATTATAGATAAGATTCACCTCTGAACATTTGAGATATATATCCCCATTGTGGATTTTGACTTAGGCCCATATTGCATTCAATATCTCCATAGAAGGATTTGGAGACTCCTTCAACATCAGGTTTTGTCGACATTTCCCTTCTTAGACAATCTGTGGATATTTCTTTTTACTCTTGTATGGCCTTTTAGAAGATATGTTGTAGTCTTGTAACTTATCCAAAATGGCAACATCACCCAATAGCATTATTAGTAAATATACAAGCAATTTATCCATGGTTTCTTCTTCATCTATTATCATTAATGGTGGTTGTAGAAAATTCCAGAGAAAATGACTTTTTGCAATGAGCATAGCCTCATTATGAAAAGGATCTCGACAATAGTCAGTATGTATCCCATTGTAAGCACTTTTTCTTACGATAATAACTTAAGAGAAAAAATGGGTAAGAGAATGCAAGTTCAATGTATAAGTTCTCCACATAGTTGATTTTTGAAATGTCATAGAAATATATCAAGATGGATCGAGAACTAAAATCGTAGAGGAACATTAGGTTAAACTTGACTTGTTGAAAGAGTAAAAGTTGTTAGGTCAACAATGGTGGTTTCAGGCACATGGTTTTGGTAGCCTGTGGTTTTAGAGCCCATAGATTACATGTAATGAAAGAATTTAAAAGGTTGGTGATACTCTATTATAATGTGTCAAGAGTTGCGTGGTGAAGGTTCACTTGGTCGAGGCTAGGAGGTTGTCCGACTTGGTCGGGTTTCGCTAAGATAAATAATAGATCTATTGTTGTTTGGTTTTTTCTGCAAGGGTTTTCCAGGATAAATATAGCGTGATTTATGTGTGTTGTTGCTATGATTTGAAATATTATTTTTCTCTCTCGCATTTTTAAAACTTTCATTTGGTATCAGAGAAAGGTTTTGGATTTAGGGGGATGCCTTTGTTGCTAAGGGTTTGTCTTGTTTTGGTCCTATGATAGACATGGTCTAATGTCGGTGTTGTAGAATATGATGAAGAAATATGGAGTGCCCCATGACACAAATACCATAGTATAGAGCTAGGGTTTCAAAAAAAGAAATCCCATGAGGAGTGTTGGACAAGCATTTTGGATAAAATTTTGAGGAAAATCCTAAGGATGGAGGAGATGCGCAACAACAAAAGAAAGAAGAGAAGGCAGGTGCAGAGTGCACATTAAAGGTACATTCAGGATTGAAGTGCGTAGTAAACACATACTTGGTAGTGAATATAAAGATAATAAAGAAAGAGAATAAAGAAGGAAGATAAAGCGAGCAAAAAGGAAGGACAACAGTTTGACATGCAAAATTAGAGGGACACACAAAAGTAGGAAGAATAGCAGACGAGAATGCAAAAGTAGCATGCATACACAAAAGCAGGAAATGCATGCATTAACAATGAGTCAACATGAGTTGTGATGAGTCATAATGAGTTGTAATAGGGTTTTGGGGATAAGAAAGTAGGGTTTTGAGCCCTAAATTCTATGTATAAATATGTAATGGGTCGGGTAGAATATGTTGCTGAAGTTGTGTTGGAGCAGAGCTAAAGTTGTTGCTATTGCGAAGCGATTGAGAGAATAGACTGAGAATGAGAGTGAGTCTATGTCTAAAGGTCTGAGGAGAGTTTTAGAGAGAGGCTTGCACTATAGAGTATCCAGGTAGGGTGGGGACTAATAACATGATGAATCTATTGTAGCACAGTGCACAAGCCTAGAATGATTAGACAAAGAATAATAAAAAATCCAGTCATTGTAGACGTAGCCCAAGGATTGGGTGAACCACATTAACTTCGTGTCTCTATGTGTGTGATTCATGTGATTGTTTATGAATAGTAGGTTCATGCATGCTATACTATATCTGTTTACTATATGATTACTTCAAAATAGTTATGGATGTTATGGTGAATGGTTTATGTTGCAAGGAATAAAAGACACATGATAGTGCACATAGAGTAGATAAGTAAGAATGAATAAGACGATCACCTCCCATCCCCTCGTTCCTGTAGAAACTTGGTTCCTACAACCCAATGGATGCCTCGAGTGAGACTTCACTTGCATGCAAGTAATGCCGAAAGGGACAACATCTGAAAGGGTCTTGTTGGTTAGATAAATTTAACCTAGGGTCTTACAACCGCGCACCAACAAATGGTTCCATTACCGGGACCCAGAATCTGTAATTGATGGAATGTTTTGGAGGTTGACTAAGAAAGAGATTGCTGAATGGCTAGAAGGGAAGGAACAAGAATTTTCTCAGAAAGAGAATAGAAATCCTCGGATGAGCGACGAGCAATGGATGCAAAGGTATGTGTACACATAGTTGTATGAGATTTTCTTTGGTGAATTTTCGATTATCTTAGCTGAGTGGTTAGAAATATTAGTGGAGAATACTTGACGGTACCAGACTATAGTGTCGAGGAACTAGACTCATGAGT
Organism: Picea engelmannii; assembly: GCA_009831015.1. Lineage (NCBI taxonomy): Eukaryota > Viridiplantae > Streptophyta > Pinopsida > Pinales > Pinaceae > Picea > Picea engelmannii. The sequence goes on along the minus strand of ML834132.1, from coordinate 64,315 downwards.
TGGTACGACAATCAAATTTTGTAAGTAATAATACTTCTCATGCAATTGATTTATTGTTGGAAAATATATTGGGAGGTTATATTATGAAATTTGCAGTGGATTGTACCCATTCATACAATGTTGCAGAAAGGGATTTCTTTAAGGGTTTGTGTGGAAGCCTTATGAAATCGTTGGGTACCTAGGTAAAGATGTTGTTGTATGACAAGTGTGTGATGATGATGGAATATGATCGCTGAGGGGCTTCACGAACATATGGGAACTAGGGAATGATCATAGGATAGTCTAAAAGTACGAAAGAATGAAGAAAGAAATGGAGAAGGAAAGGAGGGACTGAGGAGGCAGAGAATTGAAGGTGTATCAAGAGAAGAAGATGATTTTGTAGTACTATGAAACCAACATGGTAGGGTTAGATACCACATTGAGACTACCTGAGTTCCAGGGAGTAGGGTCAAAGGACCCATAACAACATCTATTCATATGTGAAACAATTTGGGCTGCGAAGAATGTCCAAGATGAGGCCGTAAATATTGCGCAGTTGGAAACAACATTTAGAGGCCATGCATTAGTCTAGTATATGAAATTGTAGACTACTACACCTACAGGTCAAGCGAGGAATTTAGAAGAAATTATACAAGCATTGTTGAAAGAGTTCAAGAAACCAAAATCTGAGTCGTAGTACATCACAGAGTTGAAAGAAATCAAATAGGTGTAGACTGAATCCGTTTGGGACTATGATCAATGATTTAAGGATTTGATGGGTAGGCTGGCATTTAAAATTCTTGATCAACAACACCAAAAGGCTCATTGCAGGAATACTACCACACATTTGCTGGTCATTGATACAATGAAAGGTTTCATCACAACCTGAAGCTTCAGAGATTGCAATGAAGTTGGAAGCATCTCTTGTAGGAGATGGTGGGGGTATGGTGCAAGTACAAACACAATTAGTTGTATTAACAATTCAACTAACATATCTTACAAAAGGGAAGGAGAAGTGGGAACAAGTATGGTGTACCAAGTGTAGGAATGAAGGCCACCATAAGGATGAATGCCCAATGTTTGTGTAATATTTGGTGACTGGAGCATTGAATCCATTACCAGGAGGGGGATACTATGAGATATGTAAGAAATGGGGACACCATCCGACTAAGTGTCCATTACTACATAAATACCAAAGTATGCCAATAAACTTATTTTCTAACTTTTGCAAGTCAGTTGGGCATGATGAGAAGGATTGTTGTGCATTCAATTTGATGAGGGAGCACACTTCAGATATGTATACGATTAAGGAGGAATATGCTGTGACAGAAGGAGGTGGTCCAAATTATAATAGTCAGAGAGGCTTTAATCCAAAAAATTGAGGAGGATTTGGCAGAGGTCGAGGCTGAGGAAATTTTGGCAGAGGATGTAGAGGACCAATAATATGTTACAATTGTAATCAACCGAGACACTTAGCTCATGACTGCCCAAATCTGTGTACAACTTTTACATACTGTAGAGCACTAGATCATGCAATAAAAGATTGTCCTCAACTACTTGCGAAGTGGCATGAAAGAGGGAATTAAAACCAAAATCCAAATTAGAATGTACAGAAGATATCAATTGAAAAACACAATGAAGGACCTAGAATAACAACTATTACACGTGGGGGAACTAGAACAAGGGTTGATGTGATGAATGGAGGAAGATAGGTTGAGAAATGGGTGAAGAAATCAACAGGACCTATGCTAAAGTTTGATCCTCAACAAGAAAAGGAGACATATCAGAGGGAAAGAAAATATATACTAGGACCAGATTGGGTAGCATCAACATCATCTATGCCTCTTGTATGTGATCATACTATGCAAGAAAAACCACTTGAGAAGGTAAGCACTCTAAGAGAGTTTCTGAGAAGTTGCATGGAATTGATGAAAGATGAAGCTGCATTGAATGCATTATGTGACATGATTGGTCATTGTGCATAAGAAAGGGAAATTCCTATCGCACAGAGGGTAGTGAATCATGTACTATGCAAAAAGAGGACCAACAGAGAGTTCAGGTTAAGTGCGCTGATTGGGGAATATGATGTGGATAAAATTATTTTAGACTTAGGTTCTGATGTCAATGTCTTACCAAAGCAGACATGGGAAATGATGGGGAAACCCAAGTTGATTTGGTCTCTGGTCCAGTTAAGGTTGGAAAACCAACATAAGATAGTATCGATTGGTCGATTGATAGGAATACCTGTGAATATAGATGGGGTGCGTAGTGTACTATATTTTGAAGTCATTGAGACTGTGGATGATAGTCAACCATATCTAGCACTGATGGGACTTGAATGAGAATTTGATAATAAATATATCATTAATCTAAAGAAGAGGGAAATGCTATTTGAGGTAGGAGACTTTAAGGTTACCGCACTGTTGGATCCGACATAAGGAAAGAGGTACATAGAGCCAAAAAGAGGGGACATAATTGACAATTTGTATAACATGACTGCATGAATGTGTTGATGATTGCAGTTGTTGTTCCAGAGTCTGTACTTAAGGCTTAGAAGTACAGTGTCTAGGCATCCGAAAGTGAGTAAAGGTAGAGAAGGAAGAAACGTCAACCTTCAGCAAGGGAAACTAGGGATGATTTCTGTGTTGGTGTTGTCTAGCTTCCAACTGTTCATGGATGTTTATATCCCGTTCAATCGTTGCCCATGAACGTTCAAGTTCAACCCGGGTAGTGGCTGTTTTTAGAATAGTATCGAAAAGGTTTAAGGCAATATGTGTTTGATCTGATAGTCCGGGTTCGATATTGGGCTATCTTGATACAGGGACAGTCATGGAGGAACAATAAAACAAGAAAACCTCAGAGGGAATTTAAGTGTTGTCTCAATTCGGTCGTATAAAAGAGAGTTTACGGTTTCAGGAGTGAAAAAGGGGTGCAAACCAAAGGCCCTTTCCCGTAATTGAGTTATACTTTAATAAAAATGTATGAGGTGGAAGAAAACATTAAGCTGTCTATTGAGTAAGGCTCCTATCAAGGGAGAATCTCACGTATAAACAGAAGAAGAAAATGTAAAGAAATAACCCAATGAAGCATAAAATATATATAGAATTTTGAAAGTGTTGACTGGTCTTATACCTGCTGATAGCTGGTACAGAGGAAAAACAGTAAACAATATAGAAAACCAAAATTCATTCACTATAGTAGAAGCTGTACTAAATTATAGCGAAGCATTCATCAGATACAAATATGAAATGAAACGAAATATGAGATACAAGGAAACAAACTCATAACACAGTCGTGATGGAATTGAGAATCTTCGGATTTGCTTTATATTAACTCTCAAAATGGAAAACCTCTATTACAATCGACACAAAAAGGTCGAGCCTTTTTTTCTTTCTTTCTCTGGTATATTTATACAGTTTTATAATAAGATGGAATCTTAATCGTTGCAAAATTTTCAGTTATGATAAGGAGGAGAAAAATTGTTCCATTTCTTTCTCTTTGTCTTTATTTGGTGCCAGAAGCTTGTCCTCGCACATGCTTGGTACAAGTGACACACCTTTCCACCAGCCGAGATATCAACCTTGACAATTCTGCTTGACAATTGGCTTCAATGGAGTAACAATCTCAGGCTAATTGTGACAACCTGTCTTCCATCTGTCTGTCTATGATGTTGATAGCGCACAATTGCACACTTGGTTAAATCATACATTTATCTATTTGGACTATGTCTTCCATAGTCACTTACGAGATCTCGGCCGAATCTCTTTCCTCTTTTTCATTTAAATCAAGTGAGATTTTTGCCATATTCATTTGAATCAATGCCTCAGCATTACCTCCGCTATCAATGCCTAACATATTACCATCTATAGAACTAAAAGCCTCTTCTAAGGATTTCGTTACCCTCTTGGCTTGCAGTTTACCTTCTGAGATGTTGTGCTCCCATTCTTTTAATAGAATATTTCCTCTGGTCTGCTCCAAAATGGGAAACTTGGGAGTACTTCCCGATTCCCTGTTGTTTGTAGCTATCACAACCTCTTGAAAGGCGACCCGTGCTGCTCCAACTTCTCTTTCTCTAACAGATCAATTTTCCAAAACTTGATTAACAAGTAAGCAGTTGTCCCGAATTACCTCTACCTTGGCGAGTAAATTTCGCTGGGCCGCAGAAACTCTTCTCCGAATCTCCATCGCCTGGGACTGGAACATCCTGATAGTTATAACTTTACTTTCGGTGATTTCCACTCTAGCCTGTAGCTATTTGATCAAGTCTTTTTGCTGGCTCACTTTTATCTGACCATTCTGAACCACCAGCTCTGCTTGTTCGAGCTTAGTCTTGAGCATTTCTATCTCACTTTTATCGGCCAACCTTGCTTGTTCTATCCCTACACTCGCCTGGTCCTTGGCAGCCTCCTCTTCTGTGGCTAGTCTGGCTTCTAGGGTTTTGATGAGGTGATTTTTTTGTTTCAGCTGGTTTTTCAAAACCCTGACTGAAAATTGATTCACTGTGGCATATGCCCCTAATGTCCCAACTATTTCCGTCATGAACTGTTCATTCTTCTTGTCTTTCCCATCAGTCAATACTTTGTATTTCTTGGTTGTCGATTCCCTTTCCTGATAGAATTCTCTCTTTACCATAGCCTTTCTCTTCTTATCAAAGAAGAACTCATTTGGAGGGAGCTCTTCCACCCTTATAGGCCTCAATTCTTCATTTAAAATCCACCCTGCATCAATATTTCCCTGAGTTGACTGCAAGGGAGTAATGGATGCGATAGGATCTCCGATTTTCTTAGCTGATTGCCCCGGAGTAGTAACCAGAGTCTACTTTTTTGGTGGGTCGGGAGTCTTTATCTCTTCTTTTAGACTCTTAGTTTTATCTTCCCCGTCTTGGTGTTTTTCTTGACTGGGTGTCGCATCTTTGGAGCCTTCGGTATCTTTTTGTTTCACCCCCGCTGTACTCAGATTCTCACCTCGTAATATTGCGGGAAGACAACTGCGTCGATGTTCTTGGAATTTCAGAACATCAGCCCTCTCTTCAGGTGCCAGGGTTTGTATCCGAGCTAAAATCTCGACATAAGATCTTGCACCTCAGAAAATGTCATCCGAGGGTGAATTTTCGTGTTTGAATCTCTTGAGTTTGCAACTGGCCAAATGATTACTCACGACCCTTTGCGGATCGTGCTTCTTGAATTCAATAAGAACCGATTTTAGGTATTCCAGGGCTGCTGCCTCAGCTTTAGCATGCTTGAAATCTAACAAAGAATATGGATTTAAATGAACAGGAAAAGGTGGCCATACCTTCTTTGAGTATCCCTTAAGCTCCTTGCTTATGCCACCGATTACTGTTTGTCTAGCAACCTCACGACAAGCCAGCTTGTCGGGGATGAATAATGGAAATGCATGTGGGGGAACAGAAGCCCCGAAAACTATGAGATATGAGAATTCGACTTCTACATACCATTCAACTATACTGCTCAAATTCATCACTATAATTTCCGATATCCTGGGTGGTGGGTGGCCGAAAATAGTGACATGCAGCGGTACCATTACCCAGTTAAAGATTTCATATACGAAATCTGCCGCTTTGTTTTCCCACAATTTTGAATGATAGACGTGGATGGGCTCGGCCTCTTCTGGAGTCCAACTCCAACTCATTAAGGGAAAGGGTGTTAGAAAGCACACGACGTTTATAATGTATGCATACACAAAAAATGAAGAAATCTTTCCGCTCTCTTTCTGCGCCTGATACTCTGTAACTTGACTGGTCAATCTATCAGACAACATTTTTGCCCAGTCGAAGGAACAACCTTCGGCGACTTGATGCATTATAGGCACCCATTGAAGAAATAAATGTGAGGTGTCCTCTCTCCCGTATAATCTGCAGATCATCATAGCTATATACTTGAACTATGGTTCCAAGGAAGCTATTGAATATATACCATTACTGTCTGCCATGAACTTCGCAGGGTGCGAAACCCAATCTCTGATTAAGCTGGACATAGTATTGTCATACTGCACACATTCCTTCTGTTTGAAGTTCTCCAAGAATTCGACATCATACGTAAGGTCATATGCGGTGGGCAACTTGTACATAGCTTGCAGTTGTTCGGGTCTGAAAGTCCCGATGGTGACCTTCTGCTCATTGATGATGGTTCTGGTTGGTATGTCCACATGGTCTAATGCCCACCGGACCATATCATAGTAAGGGAGCAGTCATGGTCTGGCCGCTACTTTATGCATTTCCGATTGGATGACGATCTTATATTTGGTGGTTGTGTCATCTTTTTCATTGTCACTGGAATCATCAGAATAATCCACTAATTCAGCCCGTAGAACATCATAAACAAAAGACCAGTTTGGGACAGAGTCGACACTTCAAGGTGAAGTATCAACAACGTTGTCCGAACCTTGTCCTGAAACCTCAACGTTGGCTTTAGATGCTTTTCGCGGGGCCATGACGGGAGATCTTGCTTTAGCTCTTCTACGATAAAAATATGTATACATACAAAAATTAGTTCGCTGAGAAAGTGTGTTCTGCGTAATGTAGAAATGAATTTGTTATAACAAATAACAACTCTATATATTCGAAAACTCGATACTTTTTAAGAACATATCGGTCAAATCACGCTTAAAAATAAATTTAGCAATAAAAACCCAATCTTTATTTGTCGATTCGCCTTGTTTCTAATTAATGCCATAAATTTTGGCGGTTCGAAATGTTAGTTGGCGTAAGGAAGAATTAAGACTGCCTTGTAAACTGTGCATGCATCAAATCAAGGGAGATACTGGTTTAGCTCAATTAATCTGGTTTTACCAAAGTTAATTAATCTTTCGGTACTCGTTGCATCGAGACTTTTTTCTTTAACCCTTTGAACCTCTAACACCCTAAATTGCGATGATTGACTTTGGTTAATAAAAATGTAATCGTGATTAGGCGCTTAATTAATTACGTAATTATTTATATCGCCATTTCGCGACTCAGAGTTTTGAAGGTATAGCTTTTGGGAAGTTTGTATGCCGAGTTGCAAAACCGCGAGATCGCGATGATATGTTTTAATTAAAAGGGAGGATAAAATCGGATTAAGTGTTTAATTAATTAAGTTCATATCTTTATCGCGACTTCGTGACTCGGGGATTTGTGTGATGTCCTGTCCCCAAGATTAGGCCAGTAGGGAGTGACTTAATAGTCTATATGTTCCCATAGACTATAGTCATGCACAAACAGGGAACTAGATGGAGAAATAAGGAGGAATTGAGGCTAAACGATGAATTAATCCTAAATACTTAGGAAAAGTCACTTAAGCCTAAGTCAACGGAGAATTAGAATGAAAAAGTGATAAGGGGGGGACTTAATTGACAAATAAATCACTTAGGAGGAAATGCACCTAGGTTAAGTGATGTCAACGAAGAATTAGGTCGGGAAAGATATAAAAGGAGGAATTTGACCTAATTCCTCATTATGCATTGTTATGATTTGATGTTGAGAGCTTCCAGAGGAGGAGGAGAGCCGACCTTATTGTTTTGTGGATTTCTGGAGGAAACCACCACCCTTGATCAGTTTCGGTGTTGAGAGACACACCCTAGCCCATCGGAGATACCATCCAGGTATTTCATCGTTCATTTCAGAAGTATTCAGTGTGGAGGGCGCATCTCAGCCAAGGAGGGCCCAAGCTATTTTGGAGATTCGAAGATCTGCAGTAGACCTGTGTCCCAATTGCAGATTCATTCCGACCCAGTAGAGATCCAGCCAGGGCGCTTCCATTGAGCCATATATCATCAGATTCCGACGGTGGAATATTGCAGATCGATCCATCCATCCATTGTGGGCGCAGTCATTCCGGACAGATGTTTGGCGTTGCATGTAGGTGTTCCCTAGCAGATCCGACCAAACTCTTCCAACCCATTTCATCATTTGACGAGATGATCGTTTTGATCTATATAGCAGCTGATTCTGACGGTGGAATCTTTTGGGGCGCATTCGATGCCCAAGGAGGGGTGCAAACCCCCCAGGGGTTCAGATCCAGTGCCGTAGAGGTCCGATCCGAGTTTCGACAGACATCCCTTCCAGTGTAGAGACCAGAGCGCACTTATTGGAGTAGTTTCAAGCTCTTTCTGACGGTGGATTCTTTATATCGAGTTTTCTAGCTGGCAGCGGTTACCGTATTTCCCTGGGATCGCTCATTTTTGCCTATCTATCCGTGCATGCAACAGATCTGTTGTCTTCTTATGGTCATGAGTATTTTTTCTGTTATTCGATTGTATTCCAGTATAGATCCAGGGGATCTGACTAATGTCTAGACTCTATATTTTCAGTAGTCTATTTGTATTTCCATGCATGAACCCTTATTATTCATGATATTGAGCACTTGACATTCTATACTCTTGCATGCATCTTTATATGATTGTTAAACCTTAATTATGCAACATGCACATGTAATAACCGACATGAAACCACAATAACCAACATGCAAACACAATAACCGAAGAACATCTCAATCACACAGCTAAAACGCATCCAGAAACCCCCAGTGTATCAGATCTGCACGTCAGAGCATTAGAATAGTAGCGAATATCTTGATAAGCCGGATCAGGGATATTTCACTTTGATAGTGTAGCTTTTTAAAAGAGAACACGTCGAGTTACGAATTTCCGACAGAACTTAACCACGACTAAGATTTTACCTTTAACCTTGACACAGGTTATTAAAACAAGAAATTCGTGGTCTCGGCTATCGGGGTTACGACAGTAAGACTTTTGGATTTAGTAAATGTCGAGATGCGAAACCCCGATGATGTTTAACTGTGATTTAAGAAAATTTTACTCTCGTTACTGACCTGGGTAAAATTTTAAAACGATTTCACTGTTTTGTTGTTCGAGGCTTGTGAACTATGTGATCTATAGCATCCGACATATGAAATCCCGAGGTAGAACAAAGGGGAAAAAAAAATTTGACGAAAAGTAGTACTCGCCTCGAGAGTACAATAACTATCGCCACTCGCGTGATAAGACTTCAGAGATTTTGAAACCACAGATGGAAAATATGAAAACCATCTTTTGATTTCGAGCATTAAGACATGAAATTCGAGACGGGCTAGAAAAAACAAAGGTGGCTCCAACAACAGCTACGTGAGACATTCTCCATCTTACAAACCTGAGAGAAATCCCCTTAGAAGGGTGTGTGTGGTTCCTATCTGAGATAGAACTGGAACGTAGAGATGACCTCCTCCTTATAGAGAGTTGATAAGAACTCCAGATGATTCTCCTGTGTAATGCAGTGGGAAAGGAGATCTGCAAAGTTGGAAGTGCCTGTGGCTGAGCACAAGGTGAACTTGTGAAATCCCAAAGTGTTAGGTGCATCATCATGATAACATAAATGAAGATGATGTATTAGCCTCCTATGAGTAGAAGAGTTGATGAGAAACTCTAGATGACTCTCCTGTGTAATGCAGTGGGAAAGAAGATCTGTTGAGTGGACATGCCTATGGACAAGCACAGGTGAACATGATCCTAGTGGTTGAGCACTAGTGAAGAAGTGGTTCTTCTGTGTAATGCAGTGAGCCATAGATATGGACATCCCCATAGGATGTGCCCCTCGTGGCTAAGCACTAGTGGGTGTATGAGATAAGAGTCAGACCTACCTATAACCCTAATTGTAATGTAAAGGGTACATGTCTGCCCCACCTTAATGTGATTAATATTTAATGTAAAAGATAATTAATCTGGTTAATATTAATTATAATGTGAGCCAGTGAGGTCGGCCCTGTTGTGCCAATAGACACTTCTGTTGATAGGTCAAGTATAATATAAGTAAAGGTAGATTCCCCATTGTGGAATCATATCTTTCACATAAGTTTGGAAATTTTAGCAAGTACACCTTCTTGGGAAAAGTGCACACCTCTCTTGGGCGCTAGTCTTCTAGGGTTTGAGCACCCTCTTGTGTGCTAGGTTTTATTGGCGGTGAAGGTATTTCTCTTGAAGAATATAACAAATTATTTTGGTTGGGTTTTCTCCCCTTGTTGAGAAGGGTTTCCCATGATACTTCTTGTGTTCTTGTGCATGGTGTTTCTTCTTTTGATCTTGGGTGCTGCAACATTATTGGTTATGGTTAAGTGAAATGCTAAAGATGAAATGAACTTCATGCTTAACCTTACTTATTGAAAAATAAACAGGATGGATGACTATGTTAACCCCACTACAAATGGTGCGCTAAGTTGGAGAAGCATTAGATCATGTGTGTCAGATTCAGAGGAAGGTCTAGAACATTGGAAATAGAGGATGCATGTAGTATCGACTAGATTATGTGCCCGCATAACTCGATCATTGCGCTTGATTGGAATGGAGTTATGTGATCCACCCAAGTATGATGGATTGAATTATATCAACTCTTTTGTAAAGACATTTGAGTTGCATATACATGAACAACAAATATTGTTGGCATTAGATGTGGTCTTGAAAGCTACTCCAACCAGATGGTGGGATGCACATAGAGAAGGAATGGAAGATTGATCTTAGTGTAAAAGACTAATGCAAGTAAGGTTTGATACTGAGGTTGAGGATACTACACATAAATATATAGGAGTAGGTGATCCAACATATCATATTGTGTAGTGCAGAAACAAATGGAGTTCGACACCGAAGGAGGAATGGATACACATGTTTATACATACATTGGATATGATTCCTAAAAAATGGCACTTGGAACTACAAATGTGCAAAGAAACAACAAATCGGGACTAGTCGATTCAAAGATTTAAGGTAACATTTACTTTTGAACATGAATCCCCATTACCAGATGCAACATTGCAGGTCATTAGAAACAAGATATTTTCAGAGGAAGGGTCGATGGAGGTAGTATCTGTGTGCATTGTGCACAAAGCTTCTATGTCATTCCACAAATTACTGGAATGTTACAATGTTGCTAAAGAACATGATGAGGAAGATCAAAGGAATCTGCAGGTACCTGAAATTGAGGGGGAGTGCGCAATATAAGGACCCAAGCTTTAATATGATGTGTACACACAACCAATAAAGACACATAAGGTGAATATTGGGACAAAGGAAAATCCCAAGTTTGCGCAGATAGGATAATATTGGAATAATGAAATGATGGAGAAGATTGCATATTTACTGCACGAGTATCAAGATATATTCCCAACTAAATTCTTAGAGATGAAGGGGATAGCTAGTGAGTGAGGAGAGATGAATATCCCTTTGAAACTAGATGCTAAGCCAGTGAGACATAGACCCTACAGGTTAAATCCGAAATATAAAGAGAAGGTAAAAGCAGAGATAGACCGAATGCTAGAATCAAGGATTATTCAACCAGTGATGGAATCTAAATGGATACGTCCAATGGTGGTACAAGATAATAAAATATGGGGAATCATGATTTGTGTATACTTGAGAAAGCTAAATGATGCATGTCGACATGATCCATTTCCAACACCTTTCACAAATGAAGTACTAGATAAGGTAGGAGGGAATGAGGCCTATTATTTCACAGATGGATTCTCAGTGTTAGCACTGATAATCACCCTCATATTGTAGGAGATTAAACCCATTACCCATAAAAAGGTTCGTGAATGTAAATTAATGATTAAAGGTCAAATGGGCAAAGCTAAATATAAGAATGTTTTAACATAGAAATCTGGGCTAGCATGCATAAGAAAATGATGTTTTGATTAACTTCGGTCAGTGGTTTAAGGATAAAGGTGAATGGAAGGAAGACTTGGTGAGGAAAGTGGATAGGTCTGCTATAAGCATAAGGCATTCAAACAACTAGGAGAAGAAAAACTCAGTCACCAGAACCTCTTGAACTTAAAGTTTAAAATACTGAAAAACATTCATAGCAACATTATAATCAAAACTCCATTATAACACAACCACAACATCTCATATGGATCATCCAATCATGATCATTTTAGAATAAGAAGAAACAAGATGATGAAAGGAAACTGACTTCCATTAACGAAAATGTCTCAAGCCTCATACATAACCAGAGAACAACTCTGTTTAGTCAAAATATTACAAAAGGGAGTTCTACTCGACCATACGACCCTCTCATATCATTCATCCGATGTATTTATAATCAAAACAATAGACAAAATCTAGGTTCCCCACCTCTCTTGTTCCTTCTGTCAGAAGGAAACTCGGGTCAGTCTAGGCCTGCAGGAAAAATTGCCCTCTGTGGTACTTCGGGCTGACAGTTTTCTGTCTCCCTGGCCAGACCCTCCATGCTTCCATTTAAGGGGGTAGTCGATTGTTCAACCACCAGTCCTTCTTTCATTAACTGATTTCCCATTGGGATCAGGATGAGGCTTATTATTTCAGAAAGGAGAGATCTGGGTCATTTTGACATAATGAACCCTCTCCACAGTTTCTTCACTCTTTCCTCTAGTGATAGACTGGTCGCGTTCTGCTAACGTTCTTCTTTGCCTAGCCTTGTCGCCACGCACTACTCTCGGATTGGACCTTATATAAGCACGTGATTGTGGAAGTCGTCAAGGGCGGTTTGGATTCACACCGCTCCGACTCCCACAATCCATTACCAACTGCCACGTAACTCTCTAGCTATACCATGGTTTCGATTGTGGGACCTCTCTAGGATTTTAACGTTCGAGCATGTTCCATCTCCGTAATGAAGTGTGGCCGTCAATCTTGTTGCAATCTATGATCTGGGTAACCCTTCTATTTTAACGCCCCTACTAAAGTTCTATCCATATGCCATATTAGAACTCCCTTAGCCATATTTAGAGATGGCGTAAATTTCTTAGAGCTCGAGAGATTTTGAACATGAAGCATGAATATCTCTCGAAGTGACTTTCTCCTAGAGTGACGTGGCAGTCTCTCATCACTTTGGCACTTCAGAGTTTAGGAGATTTTGAACGCGGAGCATGAATATCTCCCAAAGTGACTTTCTCCCGGAGTGACGTGGCGGTCTCTCATCACTTCAACACTTCAGAGTTTAAGAGATTTTGAACGCGGAGCATGAATATCTCCCGAAGTGACTTTCTCCCGGAGTAACGTGGAAGTATCTCGTCACTTCAACACTTCAGAGTTCAGGAGATTTTGAACGCAAAGTGTATATAAATCCCGGAGTTTCAAACTCATGAAGTGATTAGCAATTTCTTATCACTAATTAAACCTGGATTAAGCTGCTTTTATCTGAACGAAAAACTCCCGTAGTGACAATGCTGCTAAGTGACGTGGTGGCCTGATGTCATATGATTTCACGATGGATAAGTGCCATGTGTTTCGACACTTTGACACTTCGGGGATTTTGTCTGGTCGTTAAGCCTTGCGCGACTTTGAAACTCCGAATGCACGAGAGCCGTTAATCTGAACTGTGCATGGGATCTCCATCGTTGGAAATTGAACCTACCTGTTTGCTTGTATTTCAAGCCTGAAATGGACCTCTCTGAATGCTTCTTTTTGTGCTCATGGTTACTTCCCGTGCAAAAGGACTTGGACGACCTGCTGTGAACTCAATCAATGGAAAATAAGATGACCAGTAATTCAAACCAAATCACGATATGTGTTTATCCTTCAAGAAAAACAAAAAAAAATTTGTGCAAAGAATTAATCAAGAAAGACACTAAGGGAAACCAAGTCATTGGAACAAAAGGGAAACCATCTTTATCAACCAGAAGAGGAAAAACTTCTAGGAAGGTATGCAGAAAAGAGAGAGACGAGGCATAGGTGAAGACTTAGATCTTAACAAAAACTATATGTGACCCTTAACAACTTCATGTGATAACACTCAGGATGTCATCAAATAAAGATCGCGTAGGAAGACATGTATAAGACTAATTTTTCAAAAAAATGGAGAAGCTATCAATACACAGTGATGCCCTTTGGACTGAAGAATGCACCTGTAGTTTTTTCAAGAGTTGTTGTTGCAACTTTTAAGGAATTTATTCATAAGTTCCTAGAAGTGTACTTAGATGATTTGATTGTGTTTAGATTATTGAAGGATCACATAGAAGTACTCAGGCTAATGTTGGATAGTTGTAGACAATGTCAGATTTCATTGAATTTAAAGAAATGTATTTTCTGTGCGCCTTTTGGCATTTTGTTGGGCCATGTGGTATGTAAGAATGGCTTACTAGTGGATCCTACAAAGATTGGAGTGATTCTAGATTTAAAACCACCTACATTAGTCAGACAATTGAGAGAAACCCTAGGTCATACTGGGTATTACAGGAAATTCATTAAGGGTTATGCACAAATTATAACACCCATGGAGAAGCAGTTGAAGAAAGAAGCGGAGTTCCAGTGGAATGAAGACTATCAGAAGGGTTTGGACACATTGAAGCATAAATTAGTGACCGTGCCAATTTTGATCTTCCCATATTGGAAAAAGGAGTTCCATGTTCATGTGGATGCATTGTCCATATCTTTGGGCGCAATACTATATCAACCAGGGGAAGGAGACAAAGATCAACCAATTTCTTTTGCAAGCAGGAAACTGTCAATAACAGAAAATATTTATACTACCACAGAACGAGAAGGGTCGGAAATGGTATATGCGCTATAAAAATTTAGATATTATTTATTGGGTTCTTATTTTAATATGTACACATACCATTCTGAACTAAGATACTTAGTGAACAAGGCAGTGTTGGGGGGGGAGAATATGTAGATGGTTGTTGTTATTCCAGGAATACGATTTTGAGGTTGTCGTGAAAACATGGAAGTTGAATGCAGGACCAGATCACTTATCGCACATACTCTTAGGATAGGATGCAAGGAATATAGATGACAGTTTGCTGGATGCACAATTATTTGTAGTTACAATGGTGGATGACTACTTCACAGACATTGTGCAGTTTTTAAGTACAAGAATGGCCCCATCAAACATAACAATTGTGCATAAGAAACAATTAGTGGTTAAAGTAGCAGACTATCAGTGAATTGTATGGAACTTATACAAGTTAGGTGTATATGGAATATTGAGGCGATGTGTTAGAGCATGAAAGGCCAACTATACTCTCAGAAGCACATGAAGGAATTGCAGGAGGAAATTACACAGGTAAAGCAACCACATAGAATATTTTATGCGTAAGGATCTAGTTTCTCACACTTCATAAGGATGCTAAAGAATAGTGTCAGGCATGCAATGTCTGTCAAAGGGTGGGAAAGCCATCCAGGAGGGATGAGATGCCTTTACACCCATAGGTTGCATTGCAAGCGTTTAATAAATGGGTGATAGAATTTTTCAACCAATCAACCCATCAACAAGAAGATCATGAGCTAGGTACATAATCACTGTGACAAAGTATTTGACTAGATGGGCAGAAGCAACACCAGTCATAGACTGCATCATGGACAATTTTGTGCGGTTTCTATTTGAGAATGTAGTTACATGATTTGGATGCCCACACATTCTACTCAGATCAAGGAACACACTTCTTGAATAAGACAATTGCAACATTAATTGAGGAATTTCAAATTCATCATCAGAGGAGCATGACGTATCACCCTTAGGCCAATGGGACAGTAGAAGATTTTAATAAAATTATGGAGAATGCACTGACAAATATCTGCAATGTAGGGAGAGATGATTGGGACTTGAGGGTTCCTGCAGTATTATGGGCATACATGATTATGAGCAAAAAGTTGACAGGATAAACACCGTTTAGGTTGGTATATGGGAAAGAAGCAGTGACGCTGATGGAGTTTATTGTTCTTAGCTTGCGCGTTGCAGCAATTACTGATCTTTAAAATTATGGAACAATAGAGGAGATATTGTCATAGTTGGTACAACTAGAGGAAGATCACTTTGTCACAAGGTTGCATCAACAAGTTCAAAAGGCAAGAGAAAAGGCATGACATGATAGACATATCAAGCATAAAAAGTTTCAAGTAGGGGAATTAGTATTTCTGTACAATAATACGTTTATGTGGCACCCAAGAAAGCTTTGAATGCATTGGTTAGGACCCTATGTGATTAAGCATGTGACAGAGGCATGTGCTACACAATTGAAAACACTGAATGGAGAAGTCCTTTGACGAATGGTGAATGTAAGTCGACTGAAACTCTATAGAGACAACTCACCGGCTACGCATTAATCTGAATTGTGAAACAACACATGTATCATAGTAGCTATACTATAGTAGGGACCTAAAATACAAAAAAAACAAACAAAAAGTAGAAAAATAAGAAAACAAATAAAGAGTGGGAAAACAAGAAGAAATACAAAGGCAGATAGGAAGAACTATGGGAAATAAAGCAACAAGACCCATGCAGAAAAAGGGAGTATTGCACACATAACAAAAACAACGTAGAGGCATTCAAGTGAGCGCAAAAGTCAAGCGTGAAACAAGACCCTTAAGTGCATTAAAGCATAGAAATGAAAGTTAAAAGGAAGTAATGACGAAACGTCCTAGAGACGCGTAGTCATAAATGGAAAGAGTCGTCGAGAATCGTGAAAGATTGGCAGTATGAGGTACAAATCCAACAAAAGTTATGGAAATAAAACAACATTAAATTAAGCATTCATCGTACCACTAGTAGATTAGATAGTTAATTCATGCATGAAGGGACATGGACAACTGGTGAGGGGAAAAAAATCCGTGAAGGGCATGACAAAGCAAGCAACGCACGACATTGAGGAGAAACTCAGGACCCTGACTGCGCAGGTTATAGAGGAAATTTTGGGAAAAGAAGCATAAGTAACAAAAGAAGTCACGGTAATGAGGGAAACCCTCCAAAATTTCATTGAGGAGTGGAGGAGAGTGACACAATAGGCCCGAGTGGCTCGTGACAAGCCATAAGTGAGTGTTGGGGGCCTGCTGGACAAACATTTTGGATACAATTTTGGGGAAAATTCTAAGGATGAAGGAGATGCGTAGCAACAAAAGAAATAAGAGAAGGAAGGAGCATAGTGCGTAGTAAATGTGCATTCAGGATTGAAGTGTGCATTAAAATCATACTTGGCTGTGAATAGAAAGAGAATAAAGTAAGAGAATAAAGAAGGAAGATAAAGTGGGTGAAAAGGAAGGACAAAAGTTCGACATGCAAAAGCAGGAAGAACAACAATCGAGGATGAAAAAGCAACATATAGATGCAAAATCAGGAAAAGAACACCCGGAAAATGAGTCAAAATGAGTTGTAATGAGTCATAATGAGTTGTAGTAGGGTTTTGGGGATAAGAAAGTAGGGTTTTGAGCCCTACATTCTATGTATAAATATGTAATGGGTTGGGTAGAATACGCTATTGAAGTTGTACTGGAGCAGAGATAAAGTTGTTGCTTTTGCGAAGATATTGAGAGAGTAGACTGAGAATGAGAGAGAGTCTATGTCTGAAGGTATAATGAGATCTGTAGAGAGAGGCTTTCACTATAGAGTGGCTAGGTGTAGAATTCCTGCAGAAACCCCGATAGATCTAGAATTCTAGTTAAATTGAACACAAACAATTTGCTGATATTCAAGAGATGAGAGAAATTTTTTGCTCCATAAATTAGAGAATTATATTAATAAAAAATGAATATACATGAGAAACCGTCCTAAAAAAGAAGAGAAGAGGTGAATATATAGAATTTCCAACATAGAAATTCTAGTAAAAAAAAAACTAGAAATAGCTAAAATAGGTGTCATAAGCTAAGGGAGACCACATAGTTCGACCTAGACCACTAAAGATACATGTCACACACTCATTAATGTCTGCAAGAGTCAAGTGATGCGCATTAGCTCACTTAAGCTCACTTAACTGACAAGAGAAGCAGTTCCAACTCACTTAACTGACCCAAAATAGTAGTTACTAATAATAGTAACAACAAAAATCATTAATTAAGGAATAAATCTCTCACTCAAAGAGGAGGTGTGCATTCTCCAATAATAGATGAGTTTTGCATGGGGGAGTTGGAATAAATCAAGGATAAATGAAAAATAAATCAAGAAAAATCAAGAAAATCAAGAACCGAGAATTGAGTCTTGATCTAAAATTAACAGTTTTCCCTAAAATCTAGGGATGAGGTGCCCTTCTTCTCTATGTGGCCAAATTAGGTGAAATAAAGTGTAAATGAATGTATTAAACAATATCTAGGAGTCAAATCTAGGTATAAACTAATGTAAGTTAGGATTATGCTCCAACACCCCCCCTTAAGCCTAACTGTAATGACAAAAATTTTGAGTCCCGACAACTTGGCCATTTTAGGTACTCATTACATAAAAGAATTCCTCATGAAAAGAGGAAAGAGGGAAAACCTCATGGGAAACCCAACGCCCCCCCCCCAAAAAAAAGAGGAAAAAAATGCTGAGTGGCCAAAAGTGACCTACTCAGTTGTCTCCACCACTCCAATCATAGCTCTAAGTTCTAAAAATTTCTTTTCAGTGAAGGACTTGGTGAAGATGTCTGCAACCTCAGAGTGTGATTTTGGATCTGAACCAAGAGACATATAGCAATTTATGGGAAGCAAGGGTTCTGTGGTAGCCAAGGCTTGAGGATCCCCAAAAAACTGTGATCTAGTCATTCTTGTATCCGCAGGATCACCGACTAGTTCACCCGCATCTTGCAGGGTTTTCTCTGCCCAAGTTGGAAACTGAGTTGGAGCAGCCATGACATGCTCCTCATCCTCTATATCAGACCTGAAAGGATGCTCTGATGGATGTTTTGAAGTGCTCGAAGAAGTTTCTGACTCCTCCTCATCAATGACAACAAGCGGTTCCTCGACAGGGTCTTCTGAAAAATCATGCAGTGATTCTTTTTCAAACTTCACACTTCGAGCTAGAATGAACTTGTCAGTGTGAGAGTCCAGCAATCTATATCCTTTGAAACCTTTAGGATATCCAAAAAATATGCATTCAACACTGTAGCATACAATTTTCCATCTCTTTTAAGGACCGATTTTTCCTCTCTGCAACACCGTTCTGTTGTGGTGTATATGGCACTGTGTGTTGTAGTTGTATACTGATTGAAGGCTGTAGGAATGGGCCCATAATGTCACTATGAATCAGCCCAAGTGGTGAAGAAGCTCTCTGTGCCTTCCCTTTGTCAAAATTTTTCTTTGGATGCTTACCAAGAATGCATCCTTGACATACACCGCTTGTGAATTTAATAGCTGGCAATCCTTCTACCATATTTTCCTTGCTGAGTTGATGCAAGTACTTATAGTTTAGATGGCCAAATATTTCATGTCATAACCTGCTGATATCATTATATTGTGACAAAAATACAGTGCTAATATATTTAGGAACAAAGTGGGAGAAGAAATACAAACAAGAACCGTGATCTGCAATTCCATGTGCAAGCTGTGAGCCTGTGGAAATGTCGGTAATCATTGTGGAGTCCGGAGTGAACTCCACCTTACTTCTAGAGCCAGAATGAGTGATATGATATATCGAGAGAATATTTCAGATAGGGAGGTTACATGAAGCACATTTGTGAAGCATACCCCTTCAAGATCAACAATTCCTTCTCCGCACACCTTTGCGGGTGTGGCATCTCCCAAGTAAGTTGGGGATCTGGTGCTTTCTTCAATAGAGGAGAATCCATCTTTTGATGCAGACATATGGTTTGATGCAAATGAATCAAGGATCCAAGCTGATGGAGTGGATGTGATAGCCATTAAAGAATGACCATCTCATGCTCTCCCTCCCGTTCTGTTATCATCTTTCTTCTTTGCATTTTCGGGCACCGTGAGATTGTGCTGCTGCAATTGCTTAGCCATCTCATCGATAGTCTTCCTCATGCCATTTTCTTAGAGATGAAAACCTTTGGAACAATAGCTGAAAAGTGTTCTTTCCTTCTTCTTCTTCTTACCCTTAGGCTCAGAAGAGTTCTCTGAAGATTGTGCGAATCTCTCCTTCTTCGATTCAGGAAATTTACCCGTTCCTTTTTCCTTGTCTTTTCCACTGCTCTTTGGAGCATCAGTAGACGCAAGTTCTTAGTTCTTGGAATGCTTGATGGCACCCATTTGGACTAACTTAGCCTGCTCTTGAGTCAATGCTGCAATGAAATCATTTAATGGAGGCATTTTCCATTTTTCCTGAGTCAATTTAGATGCTTGAAAAGACGACACAAATATGGAATATTCAGGGCCTAGTTTCGAGAGAATTGAAAGGATGAGTTGTTCTTCCCCTTTCGTGACTCCACATGCATTAAGTTAAATGAGGAGGGATTTGAAATTGGTGAAGAATTCTTGCAGGTTGCTGAAATGAATTGGACTTAGGGATATGAGTTCATTCTCCAGTTGATGCACTCTCATTGCATCTTGCTTGCCGAATAGTCCTTCCAATGTGGTTCAGACCACATCGGGAGTAGTGGCTCCACTGACATGAAAGAGGAGATCTCTGGAAAATAATAGGCATATCAGCCCAATTACTTCATCTAATTTATTGAAATACTTTATCTTCTCCGATGCAGCAGTCGGTTATTTCTCTGTTCCCATTGTTACCCGGTAAAGCCCTTTGCTTCGGAGGAGCTGAGAGATCTCTGTCTTCCATTCGAAGTAATTGAAAGGATTTAGAATAAGTTTTGTGGGATTAGAGAGATGATACTATTGGTTGTGGAGCCTGATTATCTTCCTGATGCAGAGGTCCTTTTCTTTCAGCCGTGTCTATACCCCATGAAGTATTTACACCCCAGAAGTATGTACACTCTTCCATGCGGGGGAGTGCAGAGGGGGGGTACCCCCTCTGCGGGGTCCGGGGGGTCCATCCCCCTGGTTGGGGGGTCTAGGGGCA
>ML834132.1:0-25382 GCA_009831015.1 Picea engelmannii | reverse complement strand
AATAAACTATATAATAAAGTTAAAATGAAATTAAAACCACCTCTGGCTCAACGTTCAAAGCATACTATATATTAAAATTAAAAACCATAGTTTATAAAACTCATGTGGACTATGGTCCAAACATTTTATTTATTTATTTACATGTAGTCGCACCCCGACAGTGACCGAAAGAGGGGCGGTGGTGGCTGGAGAATCCCCCACCCCTTTCACTTCGTGCTTGCTAGTGTAGGGACGATAGAGGTGGCTTGGTGGTGGAGGAGGTGGCTTGGAGGAGATTGGGCCGGGAAAACCACTGTGCAGAGAGGACCGATGCTCCACCTTGAGTGCGTGGTCGGTGGTGGAATAAAGGTGCATGTAGTCTTTGCCTCGTGCCAAGTTATCAAAGAGGCTGTAACCGACTTCATCGCCGAATGGGTGGGATTCGTTGGACTAGTTTTGCTTATAACAATGGGATATCTTAGCAAATGGAAAAGATGATTTTATACAAATAAAAAAAATGTTAAACCCTAGCTTTTCCCTTTTCAACAAGAGATTCACTATACAATCACCAAAACAATAACAATATAGTGGAGAAATAACCTACCATTAAGTGGATGCCAAGTGGAAGTGAAATTTCAACGAGGAGGTTGAGACTGCTACAAAATTTCCTCGTTGTTTGCAAGGTTGAGAGACACACACACATATAACTTTACCTTTTGACGTTTGATAAAGACTTTGTTTTCTTCACGATCGACAAATAATTTTGTGAAGCGAACTTTTAAGAACATGCGGTAGTTTATTGGAAACATTTGGTGGGTGTTTCATTTTACCCAAAAGAGATCCTTTTATAACTTACAATGTATCACATTCCACACAAAAAGAAATCCTTTGAGAACTTGCGGTAAGGCACATCCTTATCGCACTTTTTGGAAAATCGATGCTAAGGAACTTTGTGACAACATTGCAAATCATTAGAGAATGATATTTCATAAGGCTATGACAACTTATTAAAACTTTGGATTCCATTGCAATATTTGGAAACTTATTGCGTTTTTGATATGATTGCGATGGTTATGCAACCTTCGATTGAAAATTTTCCATTTATGTGATGTATCATTGAAATTATTTTCATTAATCATGACACTTTAAAAGATGCAATTTATTCAAATTTCAGATGGCTCACATCAGGAAAAAAGTAAACTTTACATATTGCAAGTAAACCAGTCTTTGGGTAAAATTGATCTTCGAAAGGATGCATAACAATGCGATAGTTAGAAAAATGGAACTTTTAAAGGTTTGCACCGTGATCACAACTTTTGAAAAGATACAACATTCCTAAAACTGCGATATGATGCAAAGATTTGAAAGATGAGATATTTTGATAATGGAGGTGAACATCACAATATTTGGAAAGATATATTTTGAAACTTTGTGATGAAGACAAAAAAAGGATCAAAGAAAAAAAAAACTTGAAATATTTATTCCATATGCGGAAAAGCTGCTTTTCTCGAAAGGATGCACAATGATGCAGTAATTCAAAAGATGAAACTTTTTCGTGAGTGTGCAAAGAGGTTGAAACACATTTATTTGTCTAATGGGAATGTTGGTCAAGGAAATAAAGAGACCTTTTTGGGAAAGTGTGCAAAATATGATCTTTTGAAAGGATGCATAATATCACTAATTGTTAGGAGATGAATGTTGTGAATAAGTACAATATTATTCTAAGTTTAAAAAGAATTTAAAGGGATAGGATTTTGAAAAAAAATTAATGTTCTTAAATATTAATGTGTGGATCTTCGTCTTTTCATATAAAATTTAGTTAATATCTTTAGAAAAACTCTTAATCTTGATTTAGTTTATGATCAAATTCTCCTTGGGAATTCTTCAAAACCCTTGCCATAGCTTGGATCTTCACCATGCTCACTAGTTGGCGTGAGGAAATTGAACAACTTTAGAAAACAAAGGCATCTTCACCAGGGCACCAAATCAACTCTATCACCTAATGGTAGGAAGACACTTTCATGAATTTCTCCAATCAAAAGATTTAAATTTTTCTTAACCATCATTTTAATTTTTTTTTTTTTGAACTTAATCGCATATTTTTCAGAGAGAATTTTGCTGGCCGATTTTACTTTTAGTGCCATTTTTCTAGTCAACATATGAGGGTTTAAGTGCCGCCTTGTCCATTTTCCCTCAAACCCTTGGGCGATCTCTATGGCTGTTTGTAGGCTCGATCTACTTATATAAGGGCTTCCCTGAGTCGATATGTAATATGGGTTGAATCTGCAATGTTTTCACGTGTTGAATATGAGACATACCTACCAATCTGTGGATCGTTGCAAGCTATTTACTTTCCAAATTGCCTCATCCCTCAATCCTCCCATAAATTTGAAACAATGATCCGATTGTGATCAAAATAGTTCCCCTTGTTGGGTAGCGGAAGCATAAACTGAACAAGATTTAATGGCAAATAAAACACAACAACAATCACACACACAATGAACACAATGATTTACATGGTAAAACCCTTTAAATGGAAACATCCACAGGGCAATGATAATCAATATTCTTATTGATCAAGGGAGAATTACAATAACCAAACACATGCTTGCAAACCTCACACTCATCCCACACTGCGCATTTTCCTCTACGAGCATGCATAGATATATAACATCTATCAAATAATTAGACAAACTAATCACTTTAGTGTGCATGTATCCATATTCTATTTTTAGCTGTTCATTTAATGACAAAATACTAGGAGTTAAGCAATCTGCCCATATCCCACAAATCATAGGAAATTAGTTGGCACATTTCAATAATCTCCACCTAGATAATAATTTACTTGATTTATCATGCCCAAATTTATTCATCACCTTTCCTGTAAGCCAAGAGAATCCAAACACCATCATAGCTCCACAACTTCTCTAACAATACTGTTACATGAACATATCTGCATGATTTGCTCTAATATGGACCATTTTTCCTCCATCAGTAACTTGTCTTATAAAACGATGCATTTTTCCATTTTGATACGTTGGATTGTTAGTCAAATGCACAACACTTTGACCACCACATAACACCTCATCCTATACTTGTCCAAACTTACCCAATAGATCCTTGCATTCTTGCACGACATAACCTGAGGTAGGTCTCCTCTTGTCCAAATCTCCTGAATCATAACCACAGACTAAGTCAATGCAACCATTGTAGTTGATACTTGTGCTTCTAAGATATTGAAGCACCCATTTCCATTTTCTTCACCTGGTTTTTCCATGTGTCCACTGACAACACCAACTGCATGTGAAATACTTGAACATTCCCATCACAATCATCAACACCCATTTCCATGCTCTTCACCTAGTTTTTCCATGTGTCTATTGACAACACCAACTGCATGTGAAATACTGACCATTTCATTGCATACAACAAAATTCCTACTAACATACGATACTCAGGACATATAACCCTTTTCTTCTCCATTAGTTAGGACATAAATTTGAAGAAAACTTACAACGGAAAGCCAAAGGTATTTTATCGATTTCACATTATTCATACCGAATTTCCTGAGTATCTTCACCACATACTTTTGTTGTGATAACCAAAGCTTACCATCTTTACTGTCTCTGTGTATTTCCATGCCCAAGATTTGTTTCACCTCTCCTAGATCCTTCATATCAAATGTCCTGACCAACTGAGCCAACTTGTTGATCTCAAACATGCTTTTGCTTGCAACACACATAAAATTTAACAACAAGATAATAAATATACCATAAACACAATGGTTATACTCACTTCTTGTAAAATTTGGATCACCATGAAGGAATCAAACATCTTGTACCATTGCTTGGTTACCTCAGGCCATACAATGATTCCTGAGTTTGCAAACAAATCTTCTATTATGATTCTGAACTAGCCTTTCTGGTTGTTCCATATACATCTCCTTATTCAAAAACTGCATGTAAAACAATTTTAACATCTAGTTGTACTAACTCAAGATCAAGTAACATGACTAGTGCTAACACAACATGAATAGAAACAACATTTTAACAACTGGTGAGAAAATTTCATGGAAATCAATACCTTCCAAATATCCTTATGCTACCAGGAATTCTTTGAACCTTTCATCTTTTACTATGTTTTATTTTATAAAAGGAGATTCATCAAATGTTGCATCTTTGTCCATGATGATTCCGTGGGAAGTAGGGTCCCACAATCTACATCCCTTAACATCATCATCATACCAACTATCTACCTGTTTGATCTGGGTCCTACTTAGAATGATGATAAAATCATAAGCATCACAACCAAATAATTTCACATTTGAGTAATCACCAGATGACATGTTCATACCTCTTTAGAAATCTTCTAGTCTTTTGCAACCAATGGTGACCGAGTTACCAGATAGCACAAATGCTTCCGCCCAAAAATATTGCTGCAACTTGGCATCACTGAACATGCTCTTTCGATCCAGGCTTCCTTGCAACGATTTCCAAGTTGCATGGATATGAACCTACCTTTATCATATATTCTCAAACACTTGATTGAATTTCCAATGTTCATTTCACTACAAATATCTAAGCACATCAACCCTTCTACTGACCCACCTTTCTAACCTGGACACATTTATCCACCTCAAATATTGCATTCAAAAAACCTTGACCAAATCTGTCCAAGTTGACCCAAGTGAACCTTTTCTGCTCACCTCTAGGGACTTTACAATGGGGTCTCAGTGCTCCACCTTAACATGAACATTCCCTTGACCCAATCCAGTCAAGCCGACCAAGTAAGACTTCACTGCTTACCTCCAGGCCCATTTATAATGGAGTTCATGAAGCCTTTTATAGGCTTAATTACATGCAATCCATGGACACAATACCACAGGCTACCCAAAAAACATGGACCCAAAAAACCACGTGCTTTGACCAAGAAAACAAATTTAACTTGTTAACTCTTTTACCAAGTCAAGGTTAACCCAACATACATGCCCCCCACATCTTCAATCTACTTAAATATATATCAGACTTTTCATAGGTGACCCAATAAACCATGGGTATGCACGCCTATCCAGGTCTTACAAACATATGCCCATTTACATGCAATCAATAATTTTTACAACTCCAAGGTAGATGCATTTTTTTTTCTTTCACGGTGACTCAACCATCACCACTCTTATTGTTGCCTCCTCTCCAATGATGTTAAACAAAACTTCATCTACCAAACACAAAGAAATGGTCCTGAGGGATCTTGCATCCATATCTTCCCAGTTTTCGTTTGTCATGCTTACCGATTTCTTTGTCTTTCTCACCAACACCTTTTGCATTCCTTGTTGCACAAGCATATCTCACATCTTGAGATTCCATATCTCAAAGTTATTCTTTCAGTTGAATTTCTACCTCGAACTTATAACTCTGCACTTTTTCCATTAGCATAAACCTCCCAAAACTACAACTTATAAAACCAAGCTTTTAATATGGAAGAACAATATTATATTTCAAGGTTGAACCCCAAAATATTAATTAAAATGTTTAAGATAAAACACAAATATTTAATATATATACCTTTAGACATCCACCTCTTAAATAAATAATGTTATATGACATCCACCCATTTATAAAAGCGATCCTTGAAAAGTTTTAAAGGAAAAAATTTGTTCCTTTATAACCTTGGTACCCTATGCATGCGACTTTCCAAGGTTATCATACCTCGCGTTAACCTTTCAAATACTTTCATACCTCGTGCTCCAAACTTTAGAAGAATTTCATAAAATTATCGCTCCCCTTGCATGCATGCGATGATCTATGAGGTATCGCGCCTCCAATAGGACCGAGGCAGCGATAGACCAAAGAGTATCGCCCTTTTGCAATGAATCCGTCTTCCAACAATAGTAAAACATGCACACCATGAATCTCAGCAACTCTCCTTCACAAAACATAATTATCTTCTCTTTTTATCTTCAACATGCCAGACATCACCTAATGGCTCTCTCACTCACGCGGATCTGCTTGAATTGGCTCACCTGCTCTGATACCACTTGTTGGGTAGCGGAAGCATAAACTCAACAATATTTAATGGAAAATAAAAAACAACAACAATCACACACACAATGAACACAATGATTTACGTGGTAAAACCCTTTAAAGGGAAACATCCACGGGGCAATGATAATAAATATTCCTATTGATCAAGGGAGAATTACAACAACCAAACATAGGCTTGCGAACCTCACACTCATCCCACACTACGCATTTGACTCTACGAGCATGCATATATATATAACATCTATCAAACAATTAGACAAATTGATCACTTTAGTGTGCATGTATCCATATTCTATTTTTAGCTGTTCAATTAATGACATAACACTAGGAGTCAAGAAATCATCCCATATCCCAAAAATCATGGGAAATTAGTTGGCACATTTCAACACCCCTTATTCTTCATCGGTTTACCCTGATCCATACCATTCTTGCAGGGTTTCCATTCGTTTGAGCTGAAATTTGTCTATTATTCTAAAGGGGAGTGGTAGGTTATTCTTGTGCATGAATGGAAAAGTGCATGGTTGCAAAGGTTCTATCATATTCATCCTTCAATCCAATCCTTGAGACTGTCCAACGCTCTTCTCAAAACCTCCCGACATCACCCTTATTCAGCCTTTGTCAAATCTGTCGATTTATGCAAAATTTATAGTGGTAGAGTTTGTGTTTTTCTTATTTAAAATCTATCTCAAACTACCTTCTAACAAAAACATTATCCCATTTTCTTTCGATGTTTGGAGAACAATTTGTATGCATAACAAAGCATGAACAATGAACGGTGATGATTAATTGCATGGAAATGATCGTGTGAGTGGTACACATTATTACTTGTCTAACTGTTCATTGAACGTTCCTAATCATTTGTCATTTGTTGATCATTAATTCTTTATGATCGATGGTATACAAATTGGAATTCTCTCACAAAACGTGAAATGAACTAATGGTGCAATAGCTATTATACCTTGAATAACACATTTACATGTTTCTTGCAAACAAACTTTTAACCTTCACACACTTATCTTATCAAGCTCATCAAAACTTACCTTCTGGGTAATCAACAACCCTGACATTTGTGTGGTTTATGACATAAGCGTTGAACATTATATCAGTGACAATGCTTGTTAATCTTTAATTTATGGCCAATACCAAAATTTTCCTACAAGAATTTGTTATTAGACGAAGACATACATGTTTTGCACCTGATATATTGATGATTAATGGTACGTTAATGATGATGCATGGCCATGACACATTGTTACAAGTTTTGCCTTCCAAGCATTTATTGAGCATTGTCTTCTCTTGTTTGTCTTGAGCCATCTTTTGAGAATTCAATCCAAGTCAACATAGTCCTTGTCCTTACCCAACTTAATTGCAATGATAGGAATTATATTGACCATGAGGGATTCCCCCCTTAGGTTAGTAACCCTATCCTAGAAGTGTAGAGGCAAGGCCACTGAGGTGACAATGGGTGGCTTGCATGTATGCATCCTCAGGCTTTTCCTCGAGAAAGGTTGGGATTTTCCTTTAAAGAGTGTTTGAGATATAAAAATGAGGAACAAACAAGGGGAAGGTGGATAATGTATAGGAAA
This sequence comes from Picea engelmannii, assembly GCA_009831015.1. Lineage (NCBI taxonomy): Eukaryota > Viridiplantae > Streptophyta > Pinopsida > Pinales > Pinaceae > Picea > Picea engelmannii. The sequence continues at coordinate 17,776 of ML834132.1, read as the reverse complement.
ATCGTCCCAGACCATCTTCGAGGGAAAGAATCTAAAGATATTTTCTACAAGAGGAGAAGTGTCACATTGAGGGGAATCAAATTGTTTATTAGAGTCAAGGTAAGTGGGAATTTTACGCTAAGGAGGATCAACTTGTCTTGGAGGATAGGGTTATTCATCCTTCATAGAAAACTTAGCATCCTTTATATTTATGATACGACAAGCCTCTACATAGAAGGTATCCACCTTGTGATAATAGAACCACACCTTGAGCTCAATGTCAAAAGTTGGATGCAAGTATTCTTGTCTAGTGGAAGAAGGGTCACATCAAAATGATTGATTGGAATATTTTTCCCAATGAGAATGACACTCAACAACTATGTGTCAAGCTTATGGTACAAACACCACGTCACCCACTTGGGAGAGGTGGTTTGATCATCAATGTAAAAATTTCCATGACAACTTGTTGAAGAGACAACTTTTGAGGTAAATCTAAGACTTGGAGAAGGAAAAGAAGCATGTGATACTCCTCTTAAAGAATGAGGTGCATAGGGTATAGGAACATGTTCTTTTTACTTACCCGAGAGGTAAGAGACCAATTCATTATTTGTAGGGGGTTATGAGAGTCTCCCAAGAGGGTACTAAGGTTCATAATTTAATGTTGTAGGTCCTAAAAAAAGTCTCATTGTGGGACATGAGTTGGTCACATGTTTGGATGAGGGGTCGTGTTGCATGTGCACTTGGACAAGATATGTTAGATGTTTCATGTATGATTTTCTCAAGGCAGGGGAAATGATTGTAAGATACACTTGGATCATAATAGTTGTATGTGTCAAGTTTAAAGGAGGCAATGGACAACCTCTAGGATACATGTGGTGCATGGGAAAATGAGTGGGTCCTATGCTTAAAGGTTGAGGTGACAGTGTTTGAGGAAAACTTAGTTAGAAGGTTGAATAAGAATCCCATTGCATGATTACTCAGATAAGCATTTTGAGCTATGGTCAACATGTTCAATTTGGTTAAGGTTGTAACATTACATCCATCCCCAAGGAAGACTTGATTGGTTTCAAGGTGAGAGGTCTTGACATTAAGGAACCTAAGGAAAAATTTCTCCATGAAAACAAGAGAACTGATGGAAAAGAATAAATGAAACCCCACACTTGAAAAAATGTAGGGTGTATAGTAACTCCATAATGGAATCAATGTGGCACAATAATTAGAGTGAAGCACTGCACCACCACAAAAATGACCCTACAACTAGTGTGAAGCAAGATGAAGGAGGTAGAGTTGCTACTCGATTCTTGAAGGAAAAAAAAAACTAGAGCACGTGGAATGGAGGGAATGGGAGGAGCGACTAGATTACTTATTTAAATTTCTTTTAGGTTTTGGTAATTTTTAAAGGTGTAACCACTACTACATATTGAAAAATTTGTGACGAAAGTAACCTTTCATTGCACAATTGAAGATAAATAATGGAATTTTTAAATGTTTTTATAAATCCATCTCACGTTCGTCACGCTTCCAATGAAACCTTTGGCTATAATCACAAGAGTGACGAAACCAAATCTATGTCGCAAGAGTGACGACCGTGAAGATAATGGACTCTCGTCTCTCTTGCGATGAACTTTGGCTATCGTTGCAAGAGCGACTATTCAATGATGACCGTTACACTATTTGACAATGTCAACATTGACCGTTACACTGTTTGACAAAGTCAACATTGACTTGGTCAACTTTCTTCTCTCTTGCGAAGAAAAACATATCTATAAATATTTTGCAAATTAGAGATGTTGCGACAATCTAATTGTTATAACAATGATGGTTCAAAACTTCAGAAAGGGTATTTTTGTGTGGAAGAATGTCGCATAATATTAGAGGTGGGAAAAAATGTAAAGCGGGTGAAAAGGGTGATGGTAGATGTTATTTCCCTTGCAAAAACTGTTGCCTTACACGTCTTGAAATTTTTTTAATAGCAACAACTACAAAACATTGTAGGAAATATGGACACATTGATGGGGGATCAAATGAATATCATCCTGTGGTAATTAGCTATATAGTCATTATTTGTTTTTATATTGTCGATTATATATATATATATATATATATATATATTGTTTGAATATTTGTTATAGTACACACTAATTTTGCATGTTTGTTTGTAATTATAAAGTTAGAGTTTCACTCTAACTTTCTGCAGAATATTGCACCAAGTGGTACCAGTAGAAATGATGTTGTACAAGATGAGGAACATGATCAAGCAAATGAGGATATCATGGAAGAAGATAATGGGACAAATCAAGTTAATGATCCCATGGAGGAAGATGATGGGAAAAATCAAATGATCCAATATTTGTTTGCTCAACCAGATGAGGATGGAGATAGTGATGGTATTTATGATGAACCTCTATTAGAAAAGGAAAATAAACAACTTTATGAAGGCTCAAGAGAAAATCTTCTCTTCGCTACATTGCTTCTAATGAACTTAAAGCTTATGAATAATTTGTTGAACACTTGTATGACACAGATCCTAAGGTATGTAATATGTTTCATCTCATATATAGAAATGTTGATTTTTTTCTATTTGCTTTAGTGTTAATTAATGTGTAAAATAAGAATGCAATTTTTACGATTAATATTATTTACATTAACTAGTTATTTGTCATGTTGTATATTGTTAGGTGAATTTTTGTTACCATCGTCAAATATTTTACCTCGCACATATCAAGATTTGCATGCCATTATGAAAGACATTGGAATGGATGATCAAACTATAGATGCATGTCCTAATGATCATATTATATATTATGGACAACATGCTTCGAAAACATAATGCTTGCAATGTCTTATCAGTAGATATCGAACCAATCAAGTAACAAAAAGGGTGCCTCGAAAGGTTCTTCATCATATTCCCATAATTCCATGTTTGCAACGATTGTTCAGGTGTGAAATCATAACACAATTTATAAATTACCATTCACGTAACAAAACTGGAGATGGTGTTCTTCAAATGCCTGCCAATGGTTATGCATTTAGGGAAATTGAGGAAAAATGGGAAGATTTCAAAGATGAACCTCGTAATGTTAATCTTTCATTATCAGCTGATGGTGTTAATCCATTCAAATATATTAGGTCTATTTACTCAGTGTGGCCTATTTTTGTTATCAACAATAACATTCCTCCTTGGATGTCAATAAAGAGGGAGCACATAATTTTTTTTTTTAAACAGAAACAGGTAAAATATATATTAGATGTTTGGAAGAATCCACATATTTTACAAAAAAATGGTTAATATAGACCTTCAAGGGGTGCCACTTAGAGAGAGTCTTTTACAAAAACAGGGTGCATTTTTGGAACAAAGATTTTTTATACAACCCCCTTGCCTAACAAAATTTTTGAAAGTAGATTTCCCCAGATAGCTCCGGTAGTAGATTCTATTGATACAGATTGTAAGACAAAACATTGAAATTCCATAGCTTAGCTACCCTTTTCTAGTTTGACGTGTTGTAAATCCAACATATTTTCTTGGTGCGGCTCGTTCAAGTCTGGGATCTGGTTGACTGAATTTGACTGCTCATTCTTGGAATTTTCTTGCTGCTCTCCTGAGTTGCTTGGAGGTTACTGTGTACCTTCCAACTGCTCTAATCTTCTTTGCATTGCCTCCATTTTCATACAGTGATCCTCTATCTGGCTTTGCTGAGATTAGCTCTCATCCTAGAGATTTTCAATCATGTGTCTATGCTGGGACAATGTTTTGAGTTCAAAGGTCCTGTTGGATCCAATTGCTCCAAGTTGCAATTTGATTCTACTGCACCCGCCACACTCCTCTTCCAATGAATCCTCGACCCAGTTCCCTGAATCCACTGGAGCTCCTTTACCTTTCTACATTTCTTCATAGGCTGAAGACACTTCGGTCTTGAAAATTTCATGAATTTTCTACAGGAAACAGGTCGGAGCCCACGGACTAGGCAGGAGTTCGCCAGTGTTCAACAGGGGAACAAGCGAGGACATGGATGAGTCCAAGCGAGAGGTGGGATGTGCAATCTGGGAACACTTCAAACTGTGAAGTTCCTCGAGAATTATGAGGTAAACGGGTCGGTATCTGTGGGTTGAGAAAGGAGGTACAAAGAATCAACGAGGAATCGAGAGAGATCAAGGGCGACAGTCTAGGTGAGGAAAAGAGAGAGGGGAAACACAGGGCCCTAGAAGCTGAGAGGGAGGGCTCATAACATAAATACTGAGGCAGCTGGGGACTAGGATGACAAAAGGGGCAGAGAGAGATCAAGAAAAATAGGAAATGGATCAAGTTGGAGTGGATAAAAAGGACCTGGGTAGACAACGGAAAAGAAGGAGCAGATGGATTTACCCATATAGCCAGATTTCTGAACGAACTCGAACTCAAGGATGAAGCCATGATTTCCCATGAGTCCATTAATGGAGAGAGCGTGCTAACCTGCTTGCGTGATGGTATTTCCTTGCGAACCGTTCCATCAGATTCCATGAACTCGAGCCTGAAGGTGCAATTGACATCGAGAAGGCGAGTGTGTTGTGTGGGAGGGATTTATCGTAACGCTTTCATCCTCGTCTGGTGCTTGATGGAATACCTCCCATGATCTCTGCAGGACTATCCTTATAAACACTTTGTAGCATGATGGCCCTGCTTATATCGTTAACCACCGCTTCTCCTTGGGCGATGTGTCGCAAACGTGCTCCATGCCACCTGTTCAGTGCAGAGCTACCCTGATCCACATGGTCGCAAACGTGCTCCACACTTGTTTTGTGGATGACACATATCCTTTTCTTGGGTGGACAGGTTCTCACATCCCCAGGGTATTCTCCCCCCCTTGTTCTTCTTGGATTGGCTACTTGAGGAGCATAGGCCCCTCTCCTATTCATGTGCACTTTGTTTCTGCTTAAGGCCTCAATGAAGCGCCTCCTTACTTCGACCCCCACCTTTTTGTAATGATACTTCGTCATATGCATTAAAACAGGGGGGTTGAAGTTACCACTCCATCCACGCTTAAGGAACCAGGCGTTTTCCCAATGGCTGCATTCGCCATTTTGTCTGCTTCTTTATTGTTTTTTCTCATTATGTGATAGAAGGTTATATTAATGTCTCAAGAATCCACCCTTATTCTATTCGTTACTTGATTTAGGCTTAAATATAAAGGGTTCGATCCGTGGACCATCATTCTTATTATATTTTTGGAGTCTCCAAGAACATCTAACTCTTAAATTTGCTGAGTCTGGGCGAGTTGTATGCCTTTTAGAAGAGCGCAGGCCTCGGCTTTATTTTTAGTATCAGTCCCAAGATTCCAATGATAATTTAGGGATATTTTTCCTCCAGGTTCGAAGAGAACCCCCCCGCGTGTACCTGACCTGGGTTTCCCTTTGAGGCTCCATCAAAGCATAGAGTATGAATTTACTGCTTTTGGATCCAAAGTTCTATGTTGTGGATATTATGAAGCTGGCAGTATGATCTATGTGCTATAGGTGAGTGCTTAAATGACTTAAGATTAAAACTTGCCATCCAATATTTTTCTCAGTCATTCCAATTGGTTGGATCTTCTACATTTAGAGGTTTTGAGTTCATAACTTCTGAGAGAAGCAACTTGGTCTTAGCAGCTATAGTTTGGGGGAGAGAAACGATCCCTTGGAATATTTTTTTGTTTTTAGCCAGCCATATCTGTCAGCAGAAAAACTTGGGGACCGCCCTCCAAATACGTTTCATGACTAGTTTTTCCTTGAAGGATCCCTGATAGTACTTGTACCAATTCCACATCCTGGCATTGGGAGTTAAGGGCCATCTTATTTTTCTGGATAGATCTCCGTAGGCCAATTTCCAAACAATTTTCGAGAAGGGGCAGTTCCAGAAGAGATGGTGGATAATATCTTGATTTCTTTGACAAGGAGGGCAGTTGAAAGGGTCGTGAAAGCCTCTTTTCATAAGATTCTCTCCTGAGAGAATTTTCCCATGAGCTAGGGACCAAATGAAGAAGTTTACTTTGGGGAGGGAGTCATGGCTCCATACATTTTTCCATTTTTCTGAGTTTTGATGTTCTCTCGTAGTGGAGAGGATCATGTTATATCCTTCTTTTACCGAGTATCCATTTATACCCCATCCCCGTCTGTCTGGAGTGGTTTTAAGGATGGGGGATTCCCCTTTCAGGAGTGAGGTCAGACGGTGCACCTGGTTGGTCAAGTATTCAAGAACTCTCTCCAGGTCCCAATCCTTCCAGCTGCCATTCTCGTTCCAGACTGAAATATCATAGAGGGTGCATTTGTGTTCATTAAGCATCCATATTTTTAGATCACAAATTTCTGCTTCACATGAATTGAGGTCCACCCCTAGAATTGGATCTTACTAGATTCTGATCATTTTTCCATTTCCCGGGATGCAGGAAACATGTTCTTTAAAAAATGGAGTAGCGACCCTTATTAATTTCCAGATTTGGGATTCTATTTGGGGGGTTTGAGATTTATCCATGCTTCTTTTTCTTTTACCCATCCTATACTTTTTGATGAGAGCCATTTTCCACCAATCCTTTTCTCCGGTGACTATCCTCTAGAGAAGTTTAGCGCCCATTGCTATATTGGTGACTTCGGGGTCTCTGATTCAAAGTCCCCCACTTTTTTGGGCAAGGTGACCATATCCCAGTTCACCAGGTGGAATTTTTTTTGATTGGAGTTTCCTCCTTGCCACAAAAATTTGCGGATAAGCTGCACAAAGTCTTTTAGAGTTCCCTTTGGAGATAGAAGGTTAGAAAATTGAAAAATGGGGAGGGTCGAGAGGACTGATTTGATCAGGACCACCCTTCCTGCTAGATTGAGCCATCTTGACCCCCAAGATTCTATATTTTCTTTAACCTTTTGGAGAGACATATGCCAGAACTCACGAAGGAGCGCTTTAATGCACAGAGGGAGACCTAAATATTTGAAGGATTTCCAATCTTGGGTGATGGAGAATCCCATTATTTGAGAAATTCCCGCTCTGATGTCTGCAACTACATTCCAAACGTAAATTTGAAATTTTTCTTTGTTCAGGAGCCCTCCCAAAACTAGAAGGAAGGTGTCCAAAACTTGCAAAATTCTTCTGGCCAGAATTTTTGAAGCCCCGCTCAAGAGGATTGTGTCATCTGCAATTTGGGAGTGATTCAGTCTTTTGACCCCTTGGGCAATTTTGATACCTAGGATAGTATCATTTATGCTTTCCCATTCAAGATTGAGATTTAGGGATTCAACCATAATCACAAAAAGGAGGGGGGAGAGAGGGAAACCCTGTCTTAAACCTCTGGATGCTTTGAAGAAGGGGCCAAGTCTTTCATTTAGGAGGGGTGCTATCCAAGGGGAGGAAATACAAGAATTCATCTAGGCAATGAAGTTTTGACTGAAGCCAAATTTCTCCATGACTTTAAAGAGGAATTTATGCTCTACCCTATCAAAATCGTTTGCCATATCAAGTTTTATTTCCATACTTGATTCTCCTCGAGAGATGTTGGCGTGAATTGCCTCTTGAACTAGGATGAAGTTGTCCCAAATCTGAAGGCCTGTCACAAATCCTCCTTGAATTGGAAGGATTAGGTATCTAAGTAGAGGATTTAACTTGTTGGCGATTATTTTACAGAAGATTTTATAGGAAATATTGCAGATAGATATGGGTCTGAAATGGTCCAGAGAAGAGGATCCAAATTATTTTGGAATGAGAGCTAAGAAGGAGGAGTTGGTGTCCCCTCCCAACGTTTTTGCCTTGTGCACAAATCTTATCATCCTTATGAAGTATTTTTTAATTATGTGCCAACATTTTTTGTAGAAATGGAGAGTGAAGTCGTCTGGACCCGGGGCTTTGTCTTCATGAAATCTATTCAGAGATTTTAGAATTTCCGCTTCTTCAATTGGTCTGTCCAGATGCATATTATCTTCCTCTATAATCTTACTGGGGATGTGTATGAGAAAATCATCTACTATTTGATCTTCAGCTCTACCAGACATGGTATACAGATATTGGAAGTGCATTGAAGCTTGTTGTTTGATTTGGTTGAAGTCTTTAAGGGTTTCCTCTTCTGGGGTTTTGATTTCTGAGATTTGGTTTGCTCAATTTTTGACTTTTTCCTGTATGTGAAAGAAGGAGGTGTTCTAGTCCCCTGCTTTCAACCATAGGATTCTGGACTTTAAGCGCTAGATGATTTCCTCTTCTACTAGTGCTTGCATATATTCCTTGTGTATTTTTGGTTCTCTTATGAAGTGATTTTGCTGGATCTCAGTTGTTTCCAGTTCCTCCTACATATTTTCGAGTTGTAGCTTTTTGTCCCTAGCGTTTCTTTGCAATGAGTTTTTTGCCTAGATCTTTAGGAAATATTTTACCAATTTTAGCTTATGTTCCCATATGTAATTGGGTGAACCAGAGATCCACTGATTCCATGTTTGAGCAATGGAATGGATGAGCTCTGGGCGATCCAACCGAAGGGGGTTAAATTTGAAGGGGATGGTGCCCTGATTTTTTTGGGCTTCAAAGACCAGTCTGATAGGTCGGTGGTCTGATCCTACCTAGGGGAGGTTCGAGGAGCACGATTTATCTAGAAGTGCCAAAAGAGAGCTGCTGATCAGGAAGCGATCCAACCTTGCCGCTATGTGCCCTGGGCCAGCTCTTCTATTATTCCAAGTGAACATTCCCTTGTCCGAAGGGACGTCAAAGAGATCCAGATCTGAGATAAGATCATCCAGCCTTTCCCGGAATTGATCTCTCATGATTGATCCGCCTTGTTTTTATTTTTTCCCTTTGGTTGTATTGAAGTCTCCAACAATAATAAGGTTTTTTGGGGGATTGTCAGTGGCCAGGTCCAGAAGGAATTGCCAACATTCATTTTTTTCTATATAGTTATTGGGCATATACACATTTATTATGGAGTATTATGTACTTGAGTCTTTCTTGAGGAGAGTTACCATTAGCTAGAATTGCGTCTACACTTGATCTCTTAGGTTGAATTCCTCAGCATTCCAGAAAGTTCCTATTCTTCCCGATGCCCCTCTAGAACTGACTGCTCTTCCTTCACTTTTTTTCCAAAATTTTTGAAGATCTTTGAGGGTTTCTTGCTCCCTCATTTTCGTCTACTGGAGCATGAGGATTGAGGGATTTTATATTTGTACCAAGTTTCTAACTTCTTCTTTCTTGACCTCGATTCATAATCCTATGCAATTCCAGGAGACGACTTTCATCATTTATTAGTGTATTTTGGTGCCCCCCCTTTTGAGGGCTGTGAAGCTGCTCCCTTATGATGGGCTGCCTTGTTTTTCCCAGATTTTCCATCTTTCTTTAGTGTCTCCTCTATTGTTTTTTGGATGCCCAATTATTTTTCTCTGTCTTCAACTGATTCTCTTCTATTCCTTTGGGATTTTATTCTAGGTTTCTTTGTGTTGGATGACTGAGTTAGTTCTAGGTTAGAATCACTGTCTGAGGTGTCATGTCTTTCCTCTTCTGACATTTCTGGAATCTCCGGGGTTTGGCTGGGGATTGATTTTTCTGTTGAATCCCCACTCAAGTCCAAGACTTATTTTTCTTTTTCTTTACCTTTACTGTTCCCTTCTCCTGTCTCTTCTTGTCCCTTTCTGTTATTCTCTTCCTGGGATTCCCTAATTTCCTCTGTATTTCCTTCTAGGTTGAGACCAACGTATTTGTTATTAATTGATTCTCCTTTGTGTGGAGATCCTGAACATGATTCTTTTGGATCTGGGGGTTTTTCTCATTGGCTCTGAGTCAGTGTTGGTCCTAAGGTCTGCACCTGACTGCTTAAGGGAAAAGCTAGGCCACCTATCAGTTTTATAATGATTGTTTCTTTTAATTTTTTTTTGGTTGGTCAGAGGGTTATTATATCAAGAAAAAAGAAAGGTTGGGTTGGCAAGATGATAGGAATGAGGGTCCTCCTTGGCCGGTGGCACACTAATGATAGACCAGTGAAATAATAGAAAACAAAGGGAAACAACAAACTACTCAATGAATAATCTGTTGCAAGAAGTTCAATACTTAAAATATCATTTCAAGACATTAAACATGTATCAAGAACACAATTACTCCCACAAGTTTCAATAAAAAAAAATCTTCACCAAAGCATTAGTTGTTTGATAGGTTGCATATCAGTAAAAATGAGTTATACAATATCTGAAAGGAAATGAAATGTACGTTTCACAAATCAAAAAACTGTATTCAAGATAAGAATAAAAACACATGAAGATTTGAATGAAACACTATCATCAAGAGTATGTTCACCAGGTAGAGAGCTTTAATCCATGCATAGAACGGGTCCAACCAGTCTAATGTATTGCTATCCTTTCCCAAAAAATCTGACCCTTACAATATCCAAAATCTAACTATTTAAAAGAGTTGCAGAGGTTCTTGTCCTTAGGGGACTGAGACCTAATTTTAGGTAACTGTTCGTAAAAGAAATTATTAACTTGACTATGACATTGGACTTAATAAACAAGAGTGATTCTTATCACACACATAAGACCATTCTTGTCCCTAATCTAAGAAAAACTACTACCGTCTCCGAGACAGAACTGATGCATGCGCTGGAGGAACTAAGATGGCAGAAAAATACTAAGAGTGGAAAAACAGAGTTCTGTGTTGAACAATGGCATGCCCACAAGATGGAGGCCACCAAAGACAATTGGTTGTATTGGCAAATATCTTCTTGAGGAAGAAGGTAGTATTTTGAAGTATTCTGAAACTGGTTGCATCGAACTGAGACAATCTCCATGTTCTATGTCTTTGACAGAGATTTTGGCAGCTAAGAGAACTTGGCTTCCACCTCATCAACTTCCATCTGTACCTGTGAATAGCCTCGTTGGAATGGTTGATGACCCAATGATCACGAGGGGAGATGTGGAGGTGAGCATCCAATGGGGAGGTGGGATGAGTGGATGCGGGGGTAGATGGCATGTGAGGACATATGTCAAAAGGTGAGAGGAGGTGTGAATATGATGGAGGTATCAAGAGTATGGAGTTGGCGACGTGTAGTGAGGGATACAAGTGTCGAGTCGGGAGAGGGGCGGGGGTAGTGAGTGGAATGAGTGGAGGTGACGTGGTGACCTGATGTCATTTAGGAATGCGATTGCAGAAGTTGTTGAGGGTGGTTTGGGTCCATACCACTTTTGGGCCCACAATCCCCCACATGCTGCCACGTACCCTTCCAAAAATACCATGGTTCCAATTTTGGGACCGCTCTAGAAAATTAACGTCCGGGCAATTTACGTCCCCACAATGAAGTTTGGTTGTCGTTCTAATTATGATCTATGATTTGGGTGATATATACCTGTTGCAAGGATCGATGGTTCTTGTTGACTTGAGATCAATGGCCCAGATTCACTTCAGACTTTCGGGCTTCGAGTGTTTTGAATGTGAAACATGAAAAATATCCCGGAGGAAAACCTCCGAAGTGAATGATCTATCGACACGTGTCGTGACTGATGAATGGTTCAGATTCTATTCGAAAATCTGAGTTTCGGGAGTTTCAAATGTTGGGCATGAAAATATCCAGAGGAAAATCTCTGAAGTGAATGATCTTCTACCACATGTCCCCGTTGATGGATGGTCCAGATTCAATTCGGGTTTTCAACACTTCGGGATTTGGGAGTTTTAAATGTGAAGCATGATAATATCTCGGAGGAAAATCTCCGAAATGAGTGATCTGTCACCACATGTGATGACCGATTAGTGCCACGTGCTTCGACACTTTGGGTCTTCCGTTAGTTTGACTCTTTGGCTCTTCGAAACTTCGACTCTTCAGCTCTTCGGCTAGTTCGACTCTTCGACTCTTCGGCTCTTCGGGACTTCGACTCTTCGGCTAGTTTGGCTCTTCGACTCTTTGGGAATTCGAATCTTTGGCTCTTCGGCTAGTTTGACTCTTCAGCTCTTTGGGACTTCGACTCTTCGTGACTTCGGGTAATTCTTGATGTTAAACCCCGCGCGATTCTAGAACCCTAAATGGATGAGAGCCATTGATCTGATTGGCCTATTGGATTTTTACTGTTTAAAATTACCCTATTCGTTTCAACAATCCAGGCCTGAAAAAGACCGCCCTAGATTGCTGCGTCTATCCACGGGTGTTTCCTGTGCATATAAAAAGGCTTGGTTGACCTACTGTGAGCTCAATCAATGAAAAACATGATGACAAGCATTTCAAACTAAATACGACATGCAATTATCCTTCAATAATTAATAGAAACATAAATGCACAAAGACTTGAACAAAAAATAATTGAATAAGAACCAAACCGCTAAAAAATGGTAAACTGACTTAACCCACCAGAAGAGGAAAAATGATGAAGGCATAAGGAAAAGAGAGAGGAGAGGCAGGGGTGAAGACCTAAGTTACAACATTGGCTCCAACTAGGGATAACTTGTCCTTGTGAGGTGCTAAGAACTGTAGATCGATGCCTTGAGATTAAATAACTTCTCTTACCTTCCATTTATTACCTTTGTTTTTATTTGCCAGCCCGATGTATTTGCTACTGTGCCTTAGCCATGCATTTTGTTGAACTTAAAAACTGAAACTACACCCCAGTGCCTTGTTGGGCTATGGTGTCTTTATTCACACATGACTAACTAATCAAAGCAACAATAAAGGAAAGCATCTATGGTACAAGAGGTACCTTCCCTCATCCTTAAACAAAATAGTGTTTCAGGAAGCGCCCATTTACCGAGCCCCCAAAGATCTCTGTATCATCTAGGTTGTGCAGGATAAATGTGTTGTTGTTCAGAACTTCAACCACCTTAAAAGGGCCAAACTAGAGGTTGTAAAATTTACCATGCTCGGACTTGTCATCCCACCTCAAAACCAGGTCACCTTCCTAAAAAATCTCCTTCTTGGTTTTCTTATCAAAGTATGATTTGATCTTTCTCTGGTATGCTTCTGTCCTCTGATCTAGTGCTTCTATTCTTTGCTGAACTTCTATAATATGGAAGATTCTCCTTTGCATGTCATTGGGTTCCTCAATCTCCTCCTGCAAGAATTTTAGGCCTGGTATACCAAGCTGAGTGGGAAAAACAACATCTATGCCATAAATAAGCTGGAAGGGTGAGATTCCTAGAGACTTCTTGGTGCTGATTGTGTCAGCCCATAAAACATACTTGAGTTTAGATTCCTCAGATTTCTTGTTTTCAGTCAACAACTTCTTAATAATCCCGATGAGAGTCTTGTTTGATGATTCTACTAGGCCATTTCCCTAGGGGTAATAGGGTGTGGAATGTGTCAAGGAAATGTTATGACTTCCACATAAGTCAATCATGGATTTGGACTTGAACGCTTGGGAATTGTCTATTACAAGATTATTTGGGAAACCAAATCTGGCAAAAATATTGGTTTCCAGGAAGTTCATGATCACCTTGTTAGTGGCATTCTTGGTGGGCACAACCTCAATCCATTTGGTGAAGTATTCGGTGGCAGTGAGGATCCACTTGTATTGTCCACCAGAGGGTGGATTTATTTCTCCTATGAAGTCTAACCCCTATTGTTGGAATGGACCACCAACAGTGATAGGTTTTAGGGGCAGTGATAGCAGCTTCTGCTTTCATGCAAACATTTGGCACTCATTGCAGGCCCTGACAATAGAAAAAACATCAGAGAAAAGGGTGGGCCACTAGTATCTTGCCCTCAAGATATTGAGAGATATGGCCTTTCAATGCTGGTGTCCTCCACATAATCCTCGGTGCATCTTTGCTGTGACTTGTTTGGCCTCATTTTCATCAAGGAATTTTAACATGATGCCAACATGATCTATCCAATACAAGTTCTAGTTTGAGATGCAGAATTTGATGGCTTTCAATTTGAGAGACCTTTCCTTTGTCTTCTTCACATCTGGTGGACATTCAAAATGCTGTAGAAAATAAATGATGTTTTTATACCAAGGTGAAGAGGAGTAGTTTTCAAATACCTGTAAGCTATCTTGTCCAGGCTGTGTGATGGGTGCATATGATTGGGTGAAGATTTGGTGCAATTCCAACACCTCACAATTTGATTATGATATAAATTTGGCCAGTCCTTTCCCCTTGATCAACTTGGTGGGATTTATGTGCAGGTCATACTGCAACAGTTTGACAATCCATCTTCCTCTTTTCTCCTCACTATCTGGATGGACCATAATCTCTTTGACACTACTGCTAGGAACAAAGGCTGTTATGCTAGCTGTAGCACATAAACCCCGAAGGCCTTAAGTTCTTTGACCGATGCATAAGCATGCTTCTCTAATATATCATACTTCAGCTCAACATCTCGGAGGGCTCTGCTGAAAAGGGCTATTGGCTGCTCATGCCCTTCTTTATTTTTTTGCAGTAGTACAACAATAATGGTTTCCTCTGAAGCAAAGAAGATGATGAATAATATTTGGTTTAGTCAGGAATGGCCAATATAGGGGCCTCAACTAAATCTTGCTTGATTGTTTGAAAATATGAATTTTCCTCCAAGGACCACTTTATCACAACATCTTTCTTCAGCATGTTAGTAATAGGCTTCAGAATTTCAACAAAGTTTGGCACAAAACATCTCAAAAAGTTTATCTTACCAATGAAAGACTGAACAACCTTTTTGTTTTTGGGGATCTCAATCTCTTGAATGGCACATACCCTCTGAGGATCAATTTTTATACCCCCTGCTGATATGATGTGGCCCAAGAACATTCCTTCTGGCATGGAAAAGTGTGACTTTCTAGGATTCAGAGAGATTCCATATCTCGTGCATTTCTTGAAAACCTGCCCCAGGTGTTGCAAATGTTCATCATCAGACTTGAAGAAAATGGTTATGTCATCCAAGTATATAACCATAAATTTATCTTTCTCCCCCACAAAAGCTATGTCCATGGCCCTTTGAAAAGTGGCCATGATGTTCATCAGCCCAAAGGGCATCTTGTCATACATGAATGTTCCCCATGGGGTAGTGAATGTTGTTTTTTATTTATTCTCTTGACAAACTGCTATCTGGTTGTAACCAGAGTATCCATCTAACAAGGAAATTTTGTGTGCACCTACCACCCTCTGTAAAATATGATCCATATTGGGGAAGGGATAATTGTCCTTCAGAGAACACTTGTTGAGATTTCTGAAGTCAACACACAAGTGTATCTCACCACTTTTATTCCTTATAGGTACTAAGTTGGCCACCCAGCTTGAGTACCTCAATGGTACAATAATATTGGCATCCAACATTATTTTTATATTTTTCTCAATTATGGACATTAACATGGGATTAAAATGTCGAATCTTCTATTTGAATGGCTTGGAGCCAACCTTTAGGGGGGTCTTATGCTGGATGATGTCAGTGTCGAATGTCTTCAAATATTCACAGGACCATGAAAAAGTATTAACAAAATTTTTAATGAGGCTGACATACCTGTCTTTTTGTTTTGCAACTAATGATTTAGACAACTTGATGATATTAGGATTCTGAGTGGTCCCAATATTGCAATATGTCACCTCTTCTTCTTGATTTTTCATGGAAACCCCTTTGTAAACATCATTACTATCAAACAACCTTTCCAATGGCACTAGCCCTCTTGGAATGTGGTTGGTTTTCAAATCCACAATATCATGACCAACCATTGTCTTCAGTAGATGAGATGCTTGCTGATCTTCTAATTCCTCATCTTCACCTCTCTTGGTCAATTGAGATATTGGAGAATTCATCAATGGTGTGTAGAAATCTCTGCAGCTCTAAATCACCACTAAAGACTTGCCAGTGCTTTATGTTGTCTGGTATTGTTGTTCTATGCCTGATTTCCACCTGATATTTAATATTTGGGCCAATGGGAGGCCTGAAAGTGCTGGTAGCCAAGGCCAGAGAATCTTCCTTCTGATTCTGTTATCTGGGAATGAAAGAAATGTTAAATGCTAGAAATAAATTATCGATTAGATCCTATACCTTGTTTCTATATTGCTTGGGCCTCTGTTGCTTAGCCTGATAGATGTTCCTTACTTGATTGATGACCAAATCAGAATCACCAAAAAATTCTACACAATCAATGGCCATGTCTTTGGCAGCCCTCAGTCCCAACACCAGAGCTTCATATTCAACTATGTTATTAGTAGTCTCCAACTCCAGCTTATAAGAGAGGATCATTGCTTCTTCTGAAGGGGAGATGAGGAGAATACCTACACCATATCCTTGTTTTGATGAAGAACCATCGAAATACATATTCCATACTTTGTTTTGTTGACCTGTCAGTGGGTGATCTTTGCATTGGCTAACTGATATTTCAGGTTCATCATCGTTTAAGTGAAAGACATATGAGCCAATATCATCCTCGACAAAATAAATTGGGTGATTGCTTGGGTTCTGATGGTCACTGACAATGTATGATAACCTTACCTTTATGTATAGCCTCCTATGTTCTCCTGCAAACACATGAATGGTGGCATAAGTGAGGTCTATTTGTAATGATCCTCCAACCTTCTTAGCCCAAGTTCTGGATAAAAGCATGCCAAACTTTGGGGGAATGTATGCTACAACAATGTCCATCACTACACTCTTCATGGGTAATTGTGATATAGAAACCACCATATCCTTTATCAATCCCATACATTTTACTTTCTTAGAATCAAAGGAGTACAGGTCTTGGCAAGGCTTAGTAATCTCCAGACCTAGTTCTTCCATAACAACTTTGGGCATGACATTGTGGGAGGCTCCTGAGTCCATAAGGTAGTTATGTAGAATCTTATCATGGACATTCAAAGATATATAGAAAGGAGGAGAAGAATCAGAGCCATATTCAATGTGTGGGCCCACGGTAATGGAAGGGTTTTCATCCTGCAAATTAATGACATCGGAAGATACACTAGAAGGAGTTGGCTACAAAACTTTCATGCTGGATTTTTTGAAAGGTTCATTTTTTAACAATTCTATCACAGGCACAGGGATCTTGATCTTACTCAGCTCATGTTTTAGGCTGAAAGAGGTTGGTGGCCTATCAGATTCTTTTATTTCAGGGACTGTAGGTTTTGATAGAGGAAGTTGCAAAATTTTAGATGACATACCTTTATTTGGACTCGGCTTGGGGGGAGCTTCAACTTGATTTATTTGATCAGAGGTAGTGGCCTTGGAAGCTCCTTCTCTCGCCCTCAAATCATATTTATTCTTGGTTTGACCTTGAATAACCCCCTCCTCCCCTATCTGATCATTAAAATGATTTGACAATTGTGCTACCTCATATTCTTGCTGTGTTAAATGGCCAGTATAATAATCTATTTCATTGAAAAGAACATCAGTATCATCCACATCATCATCGTCTGCATCCATATCCTCAATATGATTGTTTTGGAAAGGAGGTACCACCCTTTGATCATCAACATTTCTCCTTTCACTCTGCATTATTGGAGAGGCATCATTAGGCCTCTTGAATTGATTTTGATTTCTATTTCCACCCCCTTGAAAAGTTTTGTTTGGCTGTTTGGATTCCCATTTTAGATTAGCTATTTCAGAAGTAAGATCTTTCAAGGTTTTGGTCATTTCCTCAAGTTTGGGATCAGACGTGGCTGAGTTAGAGGAGGTAGGGGGATCCTCTCTCTGTTTTTTCTTCTCTTTATCAGATCTAGTCTTTAGTTTGTCTGATGCCAAAATATTAGATTCAACTTCAATGGATGCTTCCTACATGGAAAACAATGTGGTTGATCTTCTCTATCTCAAGAGGAGGGAGAAATATGCATCAAATGCATTGGCATAGGTGATCTTGGCAGAGGCTTCAGTTGGTTTGATCTCATATGGGATTCTACCATACATCTTATTGAATCTCTTAGTGAAATCTAAAATAGATTCACCATT
>ML834131.1:99829-110214 GCA_009831015.1 Picea engelmannii | reverse complement strand
AAGTTGGGCGCCCCAACGCATGTCCGCAAGGCACATCCACAACGCAAGGCACGTCCACATGTCCGCAAGTTGGGCGCCGCAACGCAACGCAAGGCACGTCCGCAAGATTGTTTCCCAAACACACAACTCATCCGCAACGAAAACGTCCACACAAGGGAGCACTAGGCTAAAAGATGAGCTGGAGGATGGATAAGAACAAATTTTGGCATGGAGCTAGACTTTTTAATAATTCCTCACCAAGGTTGGGCACCCCAACGCAACGAAAGGCGCATCCGCAAGATGGGCGCCCAAATGCAACGGAAGGCATGTCCGCAAGATGGGCGCCCAAACGAAAAACCGATCCACAACAAAAACATCCACACAAGGGAGCACTAGGATAAAAGATGAGATGGAGGATGGATAAGAACAAATTTTGGCTTGGAGGTAGACTATTTAATACGGCCTCACCAATGTTGGGTGCCCCAACGCAATGCAAGGCACGTCCGCAAGTTTGGCGCCCCAACGCAATGCAAGGCACGTCCGCAAGTTGGGCGCCCCAACGCACATCCGCAATGCAAACGCAAGGCACGTCCGCAACGCAAGGCACTTTCGCATGTCCGCAAGTTGGGCGCCCCAACGCAATGCAAGGCACGTCCGCAAGTTGGGCGCCCAAACGCAACGCAAGGCGAGTTCGTAAGATGGTCGCCCAAACGAAAAACGCATCCGCAACGAAAACGTCCACACAAGGGAGCACTAGGGAAAAAGACAAGTTGGAGGATGGATAAGAACAAATTTTGGCTTGGAGGTAGACTTTTCAATATGGCCTCACCAAGGTTGGGCACCCCAACGCAACGCAAGGCGCGTCCGCAAGATGGGTGCCCAAACACAACACAAGGCACGTCTGCAAGTTGGGCGCCCCAATGCAACGCAAGGCACATCCACAAGTTGGGCGCTTGAATGCAACACAAGGCACATCCGCAAGTTGGGCACCCCAACGCACGTCCGCAACACAAACGCAAGTCACGTCCGCACGTCCGCAAGTTGGGCACCCCAACGCGACGCAAGGCACGTCCACAAGATGGTCACCCAAACGCAAAACTCATCCCCAACGAAAACGTCCACACAAGGGAGCACTAGCCTAAAAGATGAGCTGGAGGATGGATAAGAACAAATTTTATCTTGGAGGTAGAATTTTTAATACGGCCTCACCAAGGTTGGGTTCCCCAACGCAACGCAAGGCACGTCTGCAAGATGGGCGCCCAAACGCAACACAAGGCACGTCCGCAATTTGGGCGCCCCAACGCAACGCAAGGCACGTCCACAAGTTGGGCGCCACAATGCACGTCCGCAACGCAAATGCAAGGCACGTCCACACATCCGCAAGTTGGGTGCCCCAACACAAAGCAAGGCATGCCCGCAAGATGGGCACTCAAATGCAAAACTCATCCACAACGAAAACGTCCACACAAGGGAGCACTAGGCTAAAAGACGAGATGGAGGAAGGATAAGAACAAATTTTGGCTTGGAGGTAGACTTTTTAATATGGCCTCACCAATGTTGGGTGCCCCAATGCAATGCAAGGCACGTCCGTAAGTTGGGTGCCCAAACGCAACGCAATGCGAGTTCGCAAGATGGGCGCCTAAAGAAAAAACTCATCCGCAACGAAAATGTCCACACAAGGCAGCACTAGGTAAAAAGACGAGCTGGACGATGGATAAGAACAAATTTTGTCTCAGAGGTAGACTTTTTAATACGGCCTCAATAAGGTTGGGCACCCCAACGCAATGAAAGGTGCGTCCGCAAGATGGGTGCCCAACTGCAACGCAAGGCACATCCGCAAGATGGGTGCCCAAACAAAAAACCTATCCACAACGAAAACGTCCACACAAGGGAGCACTAGGCTAAAAGATGAGCTGGAGGATGGATAAGAACAAATTTTGGCTTGGAGGTAGACTATTTAATACGGCCTCACCAATGTTGGGCACCCCAATGCAACGCAGGGCACGTCCGCAAGTTGGGCGCCCCAACGCAATGCAAGGCACGTCCGCAAGTTGAGCACCCCAACGCACGTCCGTAACGCAAACGCAAGGCACGTCCGCAACGCAAGGCATGTCCGCACGTCCGCAACTTGGGCGCCCCAACACAAAGCAAGGCACATCCGCAAGTTGGGCGCCCAAACACAACTCAAGACGATTTCGCAAGATGGGCGCCGAAACGAAAAACTCATCCGCAATGAAAACGTCCACACAATGGAGCACTAGGCAAAAAGACGAGATGGAGGATGGATAAGAACAAATTTTGGTTTGCAGGTAGAATTTTTAATACGGCCTCACCAAGGTTAGGCACCCCAACGCAACGAAAGGCGTGTCCGCAAGATGGGCACCCAAACGCAATGCAAGGCGCGTCCGCAATATGGGCGCCCAAACGAATAACCGATCCGCAATGAAATCATCCACACAAGTGAGCACTAGGCTAAAAGATGAGCTGGAGGATGGATAGGAACAAATTTTGGCTTGGAGGTAGACTTTTTAATACGACCTCACCAAGGTTGGGCACCCTAACGCAACGCAAGGCACGTCCACAAGATGGGTTCCCAAACGCAACACAAGGCACGTCCGTAAGTTGGTCGCCCCAACGCAACGCAAGGCACATCCGCAAGTTGGGCGCCCTAACGCAACGGATGGCACATCCGCAAGTTGGGCACCCCAACGCACGTCTGCAACACAAACGCAAGGCATGTCCGCACGTCCGCAAGTTGGGCGCCCCAACGCAACGCAAGGCACGTCCGCAAGATGGTCGCCCAAACGCAAAACTCATCCAAAACGAAAACATCCACACAAGGGAGCACTAGGCTAAAAGATGAGCTGGAGGATGGATAAGAACAAATTTTAGCTTGGAGGTAGACTTTTTAATACGGCCTCACCAAGGTTGGGTGCCCCAATGCAACGCAAGGCACGTCCGCAATATGGGCGCCCAAACGCAACATAAGACACGTCCGCAAGTTGGGCACCCCAACGCAATGGAAGGCACATCCGCAAGTTGGGCGCCCCAACGCACGTCCACAATGCAAATGCAAGGCACGTCCGCACGTTCACAAGTTGGGTGCCCCAACGCAACACAAGGCACGTACACAAGATGGTCGCCCAAATGCAAAACTCATCTGCAATGAAAACATCAACACAAGGGAGCAGTAGGCTAAACGATGAGCTGGAGGATGGATAAGAACAAATTTTGGCTTGGAGGTAGACTTTTTAATAAGGCACGTCCGCAAGTTGGGTGCCCCAACACAACGCAAGGCACGTCCGCAAGTTGGGCACCCCAACGCACGTCCACAATGAAAACGCAAGTCATGTCTGCACATCCGCAAGTTGGGCTCCCCAACGCAATGCAAGGCACGTCCACAAGATGGTCGCCCAAATGCAAAACAAATCCGGAACGAAAACGTCCAAACAAGGGAGCACTAGGCTAAAAGACGATCTGGAGGATGGATAAGAACAAATTTTGGCTTGGAGGTAGACTTTTTAATATGGCCTCACCGAGGTTGGGCACCCCAACGCAATGCAATGCACGTCCGCAATATGGGCACCCAAACGCAACACAAGGCACGTCCGCAAGTTGGGCGCCCCAATGCAACGCAAGGCACATCCGCAAGTTGGGTGCCCCAACGCACGTTCGCAATGCAAATGCAAGGCACGTCCGCAACGCAAGGCACATCCACACGTCCGGAAGTTGGGCGCCGCAACGCAACGCAAGGCACATCTGCAAGATGGTCGCCCAAAAGAAAAACTCATCTGCAACGAAAACGTCCACACAAGGGAGCACTCGGCTAAAAGATGAGATGGAGGATGGATAAGAACAAAGTTTGGCTTGGAGGTAGACTTTTTAATACGGACTCACCAAGGCTGGGCACCCCAACGCAACGCAAGGCACGTCTGCAAGATGGGCGCCCAAACGCAACACAAGGCACATCCACAAGTTGGGTGCCCCAACGCACGTCCACAATGCAAACGCAAGGCATGTCCGCAACGCAAGGCACGTCCGCAAATTCGCAAGTTGGGCGCCCCAACGCAACGCAAGGCACGTCGGCAAGATGGTCGCCCAAACGCAAAACAAATCCGGAATGAAAACGTCCAAACAAGGGAGCACTAGGCTAAAAGACGAGCTGGAGGATGGATAAGAAAAATTTTTGGCTTGGAGGTAGTCTTTTTAATATGGCCTCACCAAGCTTGGGCACCTCAACGCAACGCAACGCACGTCCGCAATATGGGCACCCAAATGCAACACAAGGCACGTCCGCAAGTTGGGCGCCCCAACGCAACGCAAGGCACATCCGCCAGTTGGGCACCCCAACGAACGTCCGCAACGCAAACGCAAGGCACATCCGCAACCCAAGGCACGTCCACACATCCGCAAGTTGGCGCTGCAACGCAACGCAAGGCACATCTGCAAGATGGTCGCCCAAATGCACAACTCATCCGCAACGAAAATGTCCACACAAGGGAGCACTAGGCTAAAAGACGAGCTGGAGGATGGATAAGAACAAATTTTGGCTTGGAGAAAGACTTTTTAATAATGCCTCACCAAGGTTGGGCACCCCAAAGCAACGAAAGGAATGTCCACAAGATGGGCACCCAAATGCAACGCAAGGCACGTTCGCAAGATGGGCACCCAAACGAAAAAACCGATCTGCAACGAAAACGTCCACACAAGGGAGCACTAGGCTAAAAGACGAGATGGAGGATGGATAAGAACAAATTTTGGCTTGGAGGTAGACTATTTAATACGGCCTCACCAATGTTGGGCACCCCAACGCAATGCAGGGAACGTCCACAAGTTGGGCGCCCCAACGCAACGCAAGGCATGTCCGCAAGTTGGGCGCCCCAACGCACAATTGTAATGGAAACGCAAGGCACGTCCGCAACGCAAGGCACTTCCGCACGTCCGCAAGTTGGGCGCCCCAACGCAATGCAATGCACGTCCGCAAGTTGGGCGCCCAAACGCAACGCAAGGGGAGTTCGTAAGATGGGCGCCGAAACGAAAAATGCATCCGCAACGAAAACGCCCACACAAGGGAGCACTAGGGAAAAAGACAAGCTGGAGGATGGATAAGAACAAATTTTGGCTTGGAGGTAGACTTTTTAATATGGCCTTACCAAGGTTGGGTGCCCCAATGCAACGAAAAACGCGTCCGCAAGATAGGCACCCAAACGCAATGCAAGGCGCGTCCGTAAGATGTGCGCCCAAACGAAAAACCGATCCGCAATGAAAACGTCCACACAAGGGAGCACTAGGCTAAAAGACGAGCTGGAGGATGGATTAGAATAAATTTTGGCTTGGAGGTAGACTTTTTAATACGGCCTCACCAAGGTTGGGCGCCCCAATGCAACGCATGGTGCATCCGCAAGATGGGCGCCCAAACGCAACACAAGGCACGTCTGCAAGTTGGGCGCCCCAACGCAAGGCAAGGCACATCCGCAAGTTGGGCGCCCCAATGCAACGAAAGGCACGTCCGCATGTTGGGCACCCAAACGCAACGCAAGACGAGTTCGTAAGATGGGCGTCCAAAAGAAAATCTCATCCGCAACGAAAACGTCCACACAAGGGAGCACTAGGTAAAAAGACAAACTGGAGGATGGATAAGAACAAATTTTGGCTTGGAGGTAGACTTTTTAATACGGCCTCACCAAGGTTGGGCACCCCAACGCAACGAAAGGCGCGTCCGCAAGATGGGCGCCCAAATGCAACGCAAGGCACGTCCATAAGATGGGCGCCCAAACGAAAAACGTATCTGCAACGAAAACGTCCACACAAGGGAGCACTAGGCTAAAAGACGAGCTGGAGGATGGATAAGAACAAATTTTGGCTTTGAGGTAGACTATTTAATACGGCCTCACAAATGTTGGGCACCCCAACGCAACGCAGGGCACGTCTGCAATTTGGGCGCCCCAACGCAACGCAAGGCACGTTCGCAAGTTGGGCGCCCGTACGCACGTCTGCAGTGTAAACGCAAGACACCTCCGCAATGCAAGGCACGTCTGCACATCCGCAACTTGGGCGCTCTAACGTAATGCAAGGCACGTCCACAAGTTGGGCGCCCAAACGCAATGCAAGGCGAGTTCGCAAGATGGGCATCGAAACGAAAAACTCATCCGCAACGAAAACGTCCACACAAGGGAGCACTAGGGAAAAAGACAAGCTAGAGGATGGATAAGAACTAATTTTGTCTTGGAGGTAGACTTTTTAATATGGCCTCACCAAGGTTGGGCGCCCCAACGCAACGAAAAACGCGTCTGTAAGATGTGCGCCCAAATGAAAAACTGATCCGCAATGAAAACGTCCACACAAGGGAGCACTAGGCTAAAAGACGAGCTGGAGGATGGATTAGAACAAATTTTGGCTTGGAGGTAGACTTTTTAATACGGCCTCACCAAGGTTGGGCGCCCCAATGCAACACAAGGCGCGTCCGCAAGATGGTCGTCCAAACGCAACATAAGGCACGTCTGTTAGTTGGGTGCCCCAACGCAACGCAAGGCACATCCAAAAGTTGGGCACCCCAACGCAACGCAAGGCATGTCCGCAAGTTGGGCACCCAAATGCAACGTAAGGCGAGTTCGCAAGATGGGCGTCCAAAGGAAAAACTCATCCGCAACGAAAACGTCCACACAAGGGAGCACTAGGTAAAAAGACAAGCTGGAGGATGGATAAGAACAAATTTTGGCTTGGAGGTAGACTTTTTAATACAGCCTCACCAAGGTTGGGCACCCCAACGCAACGAAAGGCGCGTCCGCAAGATGGGCGCCCAAATGCAACACAAGGCACGTCCACAAGATGGGCGCCCAAACGAAAAACGTATCCGCAATGAAAATGTCCACACAAGGGAGCACTAGGCTGAAAGACGAGCTGGAGGATGGATAAGAACAAATTTTGGCTTGGAGGTAGACTATTTAATACGGCCTCACAAATGTTGGGCGCCCCAACGCAACGCAGGGCACGTCTGCAATTTTGGCGCCCCAACACAATGCAAGGCACGTCCGTAAGTTGGGCGCCCCAACGCACGTCCGCAATGAAAATGCAAGACACGTCCGCAATGCAAGGCACGTCCGTACGTCCGCAACTTGGGCGCCCCAACGTAACGCAAGGCACGTCCACAATTTGGGCGCCCAAACGCAACGCAAGGCGAGTTCGCAATATGGGCACCGAAACAAAAAACTCATCCGCAATGAAAACGTCCACACAAGGGAGCACTAGGCTTGGAGGTAGACTTTTTAATACAGCCTCACCAAGGTTGGGCGCCCCAACGCAACGAAAGGCGCATCCGCAAGATGGGTACCCAAATGAAATGCAAGGCGCGTCCGCAAGATGGGCGCCCCAACGCAACGCAAGCCACATCCGCAAGTTGGACGCCCCAATGCACGTCCGCAACACAAATGCAAGGCACATCCGCACGTCCGCAAGTTGGGCGCCCCAACGCAATGCAAGGCACATCCGCAAGATGGTCGTCCAAACGCAAAACCCATCCGCAACGAAAACATCCACACAAGGGAGCACTAGGCTAAAAGATGAGCTAGAGGATGGATAAGAACAAATTTTGGTTTGGAGGTAGAGTTTTTAATACGGCCTCACCAAGGTTGGGCGCCCCAACGCAACGCAAGGCACATCCGCAAGATGGGCGCCCAAATGCAACACAAGGCACGTCCTCAAGTTGGGCGCCCCAACAGAACGCAAGGCACGTCCGCAAGTTGGGCGCCCCAACGCACGTCCACAAAGCAAACGCAAGGCACGTCCGCAACACAAGGCAGGTCCGCATGTCCTCAAGTTGGGCACCCAAACGCAATGCAAGGCACGTCCGCAATATGGGCGCCCAAACGTAAAACTCATCCGCAACGAAAACTTCAACACAAGGGAGCACCAGGCTAAAAGACGAGCTGGAGGAGGGATAAGAACAAATTTTTGCTTGGAGGTAGACTTTTTAATACGGCCTCACCAAGGTTGGGCACCCCAATGCAACGAAAGGCGCGTCTGCAAGATGGGTGCCCAAATGCAACGCAAGGAACTTCTGCAAGATGGGCGCCCAAACGAAAAACCGATCCGCAACGAAAACGTCCACACAAAGGTGTACTTGGCTAAAAGACAAGTTGGAGGATGGATAAGAATAACTTTTGGCTTGGAGGTATACTATTTAATACGGCCTCACCAATGTTGGGCGCCCCAACGCAACGCAGGGCACGTCCGCAAGTTGGGCGCCCCAACACAACGCAAGGCACGTCCGCAAGTTGGGCGCCCCAATGCAACGCAAGGCACCCCAACGCAACGCAAGGTGAGTTTGCAAGATGGGCGCCCAAACAAAAAACTCATCTGCAACGAAAACGTCCCCACAAGGGAGAACTAGGCAAAAAGACGAGCTGGAGGATGGATAAGAACAAATTTTGGCTTGGAGGTAGACTTTTTAATACGGCCTCACCAAGGTTGGGCGCCCCAACGCAACGAAAGGCCAAGAGGACCGCCCAACCAACAAAACCCAAAGAGCCCGCGACAGAGGTGTGGTTGGGAAAAAACTTGGAAACAACCAACAAAACCCAAAGAGCCCGCGACAGAGGTGTAGTTGGGAGAAAACTTGGGGTTTCCAGTGGGAAAGCAAGGTGAGTCGACCAGAGGGGCGCTCAACACCGAGGCGAGTCTCCAAGAGGAGCACCCAACCAGCAAAACCCAAAGAGCCAGCGACAGAGGTGTGGTGGGGAGAAAACTTGGGGTTTCCAGAGGGAACGCAGGTTGAGTAGGCCGGAGGGGCACCCAACACCGAGGCGAGTCGCCAAGAGGAGTGCCCAAACAGCAAAACCCAAAGAGCCAGTGACAGAGGTGCGCAGGGGTGAAAGCTTGGGGTTTCCAGAGGGAACGCAAGGCGAGTCGGCTAGAGGGGCGCCCAACACACAGGCGAGTCGCTAAGAGGAGCGCCCAACCAACAAAACCGAAAGAGCCAGCGACAGACGTGTGGTGGGGAGAAAACTTGGGAATTCCAGAGGGAACACAAGGCGAGTCGTCCAGAGGGGCGCCCAAAACCGAGGTGTGTCGCCAAGAGGGGTGCCCAACCAACAAAACACAAATAGCCAGCGATAGAGGTGCGGTGGGGAAAAAACTTGGGGTTTCCAGAGGGAAAGCAAGGCGAGTCGGTCAGAGGGGCGCCCAAAACCAAGTAGAGTCGCCAAGAGGAGCACCCAACCAAGAAATCGGAAGGGGCCAGCGACAGAGGTGCGGTGGTGAAAAAATTTGGGGTTTCTAGAGGGAAAGCAAGGCGAGTTGGCCAAAGGGGCGCCCAAAACCGAAGCGAGTCGGCAAGAGGAGCACCCAAACGCAACACAAGCCGAGCTCGCGAGCTGGGCGCCCAAACGAAAAACTCATCCGCAACAAAAACGTCCACACAAGGGAGCACTAGGCAAAAAGATGAGCTGGAGGATAGATAAAAACAAATTTTGGCTTGGAGGTAGACTTTTTAATACGGCCTCACCAAGGTTGGGCACCCTAAGGCAACGAAAGGAGCATCCACAAGATGGGCGCCCAAACGCAACGCAAGGTGCATCTGCAAGATGGGCGCCCAAACGTAAAACCGATCCTCAACGAAAACGTCCACACAAGGGAGCACTAGGCTAAAAGACAAGCTAGAGGATGGATAAGAACAAATTTTGGCTTGGAGGTAGACATTTTAATACGGCCCCACCAAGGTTGGGTGCCCCAACGCAACGCAAGGCATGTCCGCAAGATGGGTGCCCAAACGCAACACAAGGCACGTCAACAAGTTGGGCACCCCAACGCAACGCAAGACACATTCGCAATTTGGGCACCCCAACGCACGTCCGCAATGCAAGGGACGTCCGCACGTCGGCAAGTTGGGTGCCCCAACGCAACGCAAGGCACGTTCGCAAGATGGTCGCTTAAACTCAAAACTCATCCGCAATGAAAACGTCCATACAAGGGAGAACTAGGCTAAAAGATGAGCTGCAGGATGGATAAGAACAAATTTTGGATTGGAGGTAGACATTTTAATACGGCCTCACCAAGGTTGGGCGCCCCAACGCAACGCAAGGCACGTCCGCAAGATGGGCACCCAAACGCAACACAAGGCACGTCCGCAAGTTGGGTGCCCCAACGAAACGCAAGGCACATCCGCAAGTTGGGCGCCACAATGCACGTCTGCAATGCAAACGTAAGGCAAGTCCACAAGCTGGGCGCCCCAACGCAACGCAATATGGGCACCCAAACGCAAAACTCATCCGCAACGAAAACATCCACACAAGGGAGCACTAGGCTAAAAGACGAGATGGAGGATGGATAAGAACAAATTTTGGCTTGGAGGTAGACATTTTAATACGGCCTCACCAATGTTGGGTGCCCCAATGCAATGCAAGGCAAGT
>ML834130.1:128955-142422 GCA_009831015.1 Picea engelmannii | reverse complement strand
ACCCATACCAAGAAGGATGTCAAGGCCAGGAGGATGCTTGTGGATGGTGTCAAAGACCACATCATTCCACATTTGTCTGGCAAGAAGACAGTGAAGGACATGTGGGAGGCCCTGGTAAAGTTATACCAGTTTGACAACCGGATCAGAAAGATGTTCCTCAGAGAAAAGTTGAGAAGCACGAAGATGGCCAAGGGAGAGTTGGTGGTCACTTACCTCACAAAGTTCACTGAGATACGAGATGAACTTGCAACAGTGGGAGAGATCGTGGATGAGACCGAGTTGGTGAGGACAGCCTTGAATGGCTTCACCAAGCAGTGGGACGTGTTTGTTCGAGGGGTGGTTGCATGAGAGAAACTCCTTGATTGGGAGAGGTTGTGGGATGACTTCACCTAGGAGGAGTTGCGAGTGGATGCATCTCAGGCTAGTCAACCGAAGAGTGAGGAGGAGGAAAATGTGGTTCTTTATGCAAAGAAGAGTAGTGGAGCGGGAGGCTCTAGGGACATGGGAAATGTGAGATGCTTTTCATGTCACAAAACTGGCCACTATGCCAGCAAGTGTCCCAACAAGAAGAAGAAGGAGTCGAAGGTAGCAGCTACAACATCTGCTGAGATGGATGCGTTTGCAGAGAAATTCGACGATGAATTTTCTTTGGTTGCCACTCTTTCTAGTAACAACAGATTGGTTGAGTTTGAGGACAGTGGGGCATGGTTCGTGGACAGTGGGTCGTCTCGTCGTATGACGGGAATGAGGTTGGTGTTCCTTAGTGTTTCGGAGACAGGCTCAGACTGCCATGTGAAGAATGGGGTGCGCACTAGGCATGCAGTTAAGGGGGTTGGATGCGTTAGATTGCAGCTAGAGTCAGGAGTGTCTCTGGAGGTGGATGAGGTGATGTATGTGCCAGAGCTAAATGTTAACTTGCTCTCTATATCAACTCTGGAGGATATGGGGTATGAAGTAATGTTCGCTGATGGATAGGTGCTCATATGGGCAAAGGGAGCGACCTTGGATGCAGTAGTGAGGCTTGGCATCATGCAAGGTATGATGTACAAGGTGTTGGCACAACCTGTAGGTGGGTCTAGGGGGATCTTTTAAGATTAGTGTCGAAGAAAGTTAGTTGGTATGACTTGACATTGACGGATGAGCAGAGCAACACATCAGATCAGAGTGCAACAAAAGTAGCAAGTGGATCTTCCGGTTCAGAGGGAGCAACTACAACAACAACAACATATTTGATTGGATCAGAGATTGATTATGGTGGAGACACCTCCCTCGCTAAGAGGGATTGTTAGTTTTAGCTCATGAGGTGTCTCAGCATAGGCCTATGTGTCCTAGGCATGTTGATGGACACCTAAAATTGACCCAGATCAGCCTTAATATTTCAGCCTAAGTCCGACTTAGGCTTGCAACCAATTTTTCATCTTTGAGTGGAATGTGAGGCCCAAGGAGAGAGGGCGCACCTCATGGAGCCTGCTAGTGGAGTGTGGGTCCCTGTCCAAAGGGGGGTGCACCACCTAGTGGAGAGTGGGGTCCAACAACCCCAATCTCAGCCATTGAGGCCCGAGGTTGGGCACACATCTCAAGGAGAATGGGGGCTGCTAGGGAGATAAAAGGAGGCTGAGGGTGAGAGGATATGAACCATTCTCATTTGTGAGTTGAGCAAGTGAGCTGAAGGAGGGAGCTAGAGTTGAGGAGAGTGGCTATATTTTGTTGAGGAGATTGAGCAGAACAGAGCAGCCATCTTCAGGGGCGCTTGAGGGCTATTTGAGCAGAGCAAGGGCAGGAAGGAGCTGGCAGAATTTGCTGAGAGTGGGCAGTGGGATACTCCTCATCTTCTCAGGGCCGTACATGCTGTTCAATAGGCTGTACAGGGCCGTACTATACATCAGCTGGCATGACAGAGATTTCTGGGCTGTTCAGAGGCCCATAAGGGTGCACTAAGGCAACTGTACAACACCCATAAGTGGCCAAGACAGTTGGGCCGTACAGTGGCCTGTTAGGCTGAGTTTTGGAGGGCCGTACAGCTCCCAGAACAGGGCAGAATTGGTGCTGTAAGCATTTCTGAAGTTGCTGTTATAGTTTTTTCTGAGTTTTCCTGTGTGTAAATGCTTCTGTAAAACTTGCTCAAGAAGCTCATTAAAGCCCCTCCTTTGCTGGTTTTCCCCACACTGGGGTTTCTAGGCCCCAGGGTACTTTCTGTGTTATCCAATGCATATGTGTGATTTCTGTGTATGCTTCTGCTGTTATTTCTGCTTAATTAACTCAGCTGTAGCTAATTTTGCATAATTTCTAGAATTATATCAACTAGTATAATTTCTGTGTTTGAGCAAATTATTGGTAGTTACTTCATGAGTTAAGGAAAAATCAACACCTAGTAATATAAAAATGTGGGCACTTAGCCATAGTTGCAGCGAGAGTAGCGAGGTGCTCTACAGCCCAGTATGGGGGAGATGTTGTCACGTTAGTGTTATGTTAGATAATTTTACATAAAAAAATAAATTTGGCTCAATTAAAATCCAGTATGGGGGAGATGTTGTCACGTTAGTGTTATGTTAGATAAGGGTACATTAAAAAAAAAGTTGGCTCAATTAAAAAAAATTAATAATAATAAAAATAAAGTCGACTCAATAAAAAGAAAACAATTACATGAACCATTACATATTACACACATATATACTACGTACAAGATCTAAAATATTAATTCCTTCATAATAAAAAAAAATTACACCTTAAGAAATTTGATCTCTCTCGGTGCTTGATAGATTCAGATTTAAGATGTATCTATGCTGGTATCAAGTAACCACAAATAAAGCTTACCATCATTTCAACAAAAAAATCATTAGAGTTGATTAAGTTCTAGCCGTTAGATCTAAAGTGAACGCAAGATTAGATCTCAACTGTTGATCACTTTAGAGGAGATCTAGGGTTTTGGATTTATGGTTAATTCAATGTAATAAAAGGCAGCCTAGGTGAGAGGATGAGACACACTGAGTAGTGAGTGAGGAGATCTCATTAAGTGGGTGAAGAGAGTTCATCCATGTGTGAGTGGGCAGGGATGAGGAAAGGTGTGAAGGGCAGCAAGGGAGATAGTAGCCAGGTGGGCTAGGCTATAGCTGCATTGCATTCCTCTGAAGGGCCATTATCCCAGGATGGGAACCTTGATTTTATAGCAATAAAATCATCACAGATTTGGTTTTCTCTTTGCCTTTCGGGGTTTTTCCAGGGATTGTTTACCCAAATATCTTGTGTGCAATGTGTTATGTTTTCTGTTTTATGCTTTCACTAATGTTTCGTTGATAACCTAGCTGTGCAGTTAATTAATAACACGATTTTATTTGAATTGAGTGCCGGGTGCTAGGTTTGCAAGTAAAATCAACAATAAAGTTATAATAAATGACTTAAGAGAGTCTTTTTATAATATGTATTGCCTAGCCCATGGCCAATACGATCTATCAACACAGATTTTTGTTTATTTTAATTTATCCCTTTTGTTTAATGCGTTGTGATTGGCTGTGGTTGCTTGTTAATCTTCTTAAGCTATTGTGCATTAAATTTGAAATACAGTGCAAGAGAATATCATTCACACACACGCACACACACACACACACACACACCAATGGCATAGTGATTTACCCTGGAAACCCAATTGGGAAAACCAACAAATAGAAGGCTTTCTCAGCTCTTCATTTGTTTAGTGAATGCATATTACAAGGGTGCTCTTCTTGAGCATCTACCATGAATTGGAACTTCAACAACTACAGGGGATTACCTCCTTGGTGTTACAACATTCGATCCTTCAACAACTTCTACTACAGTTGGTCAAGATGAACCTCTCATCTTTGCTCTCTCTCCATAGAACGATGGGTGCTCTAGTAGTTGACCGAGATAATTCTCCTTCCCACAACACATTGGTTGAACGGTGCTATCTTACAACTCTTCTTCTTTCTTGCATTAACTGTGCTGTTCTAGAAGTATGCAATAAAATTTACTTGTGCTTAGAACTCCAAAGGTCTTCAAGCTTTGCACTGCTGCTCTGGTTCAGTATGAGTCTTGCAAACCTCCGATTGGCAGCTAGAGAGATTAATGGGTGTTCAAACAGATCTTGGCATTTAGATGGAAGACAAGAGATCTCTGTTCTGTTGAACAACTATGGCCCAAGATTCCCCTCAGGTGGAATCGTCTGTCTACTCTTTTGGAATTCATTCTCATTTTGTGCATGCAAGTCAATTTTGTCTTCAGACTTGGAGACAGACTACCTTGGCATTAAATGGAGGCCAAGTTGAATTCTGATTAAATTAAATCAATTCCTGCTTGCAATAATTGGTTTCTCTCTTGGCCAGTTGATTCATTTAATTGAACCAATTCCTTCCCAGGCCCCTTGATTCCTCACAGGAAAATCGACTTTTATCACTTTGAGGACACTTGCTCATGCAACAGTTCCTGTGGACTTAAGATTGACTTGATTTCACTCACCAAGTTGACTCTTCCTATGGGCCGTCGACTCCACCTTTGGCTGCTTCAAGTCTTTCTGTGTCTTAATTTCCAACAGCGGCAGTGGATCCCACACAACAGGTCGACTTCTTTCTCACTTGGTCAATTCTTCTTCCCAGAGCGATTTCACTTTCACCCAGTTGGTTTCTGTCTTGGCTGTTGATTGCAAGCATTTCCTGCTGCAAAAAATTTGCTTCTCCCAGGCAGGTTGGATTCACCTTTGGACTGGACTGATTCCCATTTCCATGGTTTAATTGTTCATCTGCCTACTGAATCATTGGTTGACTTATCTCCCTTAGACAGTGACTCCTCATGGGCAAATCAATTTGTTTGAGCAGCTGGCTCCCTATTCAATGTATAGCCCACTTCTTCTTTTCATGTGACCCTTCCATGCTCAATCAAAGTGAGGGGAAATCTCTCCCGATTTCTTTCTTACTTGCTAGAATTACTTCCTCCGATAAGTGACTTTCAGTGTTGGGATTTGCTTGGAGATGCATCATCCAATGGGGAATGCAAATCGATCCCACAGTTGACTGCCTTCTGATGCCAAGAAGCTCAACTGTCCTTTCAAGAATACATTGCCATACTCTAGCTACCTGCATGAACTGTCCTCTGTCACATGATGAACGAATTGACTGGCAGGCAGTTTCACTTGCAAGGTGCGTTGTGGTTGTTATGTTGAGAGGATGAATTGGTTGTGCTTTGATTGGAGTGGGCTCCAGCCTTTATATAAGTCTTTCTCATCGAGACTTATAACCAAAGTATTTCATAGCCTGTGGTTATTAAAACTTTAACAATGACTTGCTTAAACTTTGTCGTAGCTCTCCTCTCAACAATGTGTGCTATATTTTAATCATGGCCCCTTTAAAAGCAATCTCCATTAAAAGGACTAATAACATTCTTGTCTTGGGGCATTATGGAGTCTGCATTGAGTCTTCATGGTGTCCATTCTATTTAATGAAACTTATCATATATCCCTAGATCCATTTTGGATCATTTTAAGTGATGTAATCATGACTTCATAAATATTGGGTTATTAGGTCATTAGGTATTTGGGACTTAACGTATGTGTCTCTCTCCTAATATGTATTGAGTCATTGCATCACACTAAATCAAGCAATTGTAATCTCTCTTATTTGTATGTGTATGTGTATTTATGTTCCGTGTTTTTGAATCTAACATGGTATCGGAGCCATGGTGAGAAAGAGCAAAGAAAGAGGGTGAAGACCTAGAGACTGTATTGATCAGTAATGAACCAAGGGATTGCTAATACACACAAGTTAGACAGAAGAAAAGAGGCAAGCAGACCAAAACATTACAGAGCAAACCAAACTTGAGGTATTTGAACATTTGTTTTTAGAAATTAAATTTCAGGCCAACCTTGCAGTATACTCCAATATGTGTTTTTGGAATTAATATTTATATAAATAAATAATTAAACTGGAAGAGAGAATTCCTGAAGTTATGGGATAGTGTTTGCCCAATTTGGGTGTGGCTTTTAGACTGCTTGAAAGAGGCACATAGGGAACATTTCTCTTTCATCCCCAAGTTCCTTGGGATGGGAGCACCATTGGGATGGGTTCCCCAGGGGTTGGGAGCAGTTCTTATGCAACACTGATAATAATATGTACAAGTTTAGGTCCTCTTTCTCAAACAATACTAACAGTCAAATTGGCCATTATATTTCAAGAATTTTCCTTATTTACTATTGGCCTGGACTTATAGGGACGACAGTTCTAACTGGATTTGAGAAGGTTGCTAACTGCAGATATCTAACCTCCTTCTGCATACTGCAAGCTAGAGCACTGGGTCAAGGAAGAGTGCACAACCACTTTAGGTACGGAGGAATTCAGGTGATCTCATCACCTCCTACAGTAAGAAGGCATGGTGGGTGATGTTTTTTAAGAAAACATGGACAATTTCTTCCTAAGCAGGGAAAAATTTAGGGTACTGGATAGAAAGAAGGGAAGAAATAAATAGATTTTATTAATGCTCATGAATGATGAAAATACCTGAACGGGACTGAAGTGCATAAACGAATTACAGCAGCATTAGGAGTGCTAGAAGCAACTCATCCCTAGAATTAAAACAGAAATAAAACAGTTTAACATGGATATAGTTAGCTGACAAGTCCAAAGTTTAACATTTCATATGTACATTAGAATGTTAGAAGAGGCCACATGTCACTCATGACAAAGAGTCTTCTATCTATTTAAGCGACTCATCTTCCATGTCAATTTATTCAGAGTCGAGAATACAATTTCTTATTCTTCAAGCATCTTATTGGGGTCCTCTTGGATCATTAAAGGTATGTTCAGTTCTCTTTATCTTGTTCCATCTCCAATAATATTACATACATGACAATCAGAAGAGGGTACCAGAAAATTAGAAATGGAGCCTGAAGCTGGCTCATTGTGGGGAATGACATGCAGCAGAGATGCACGAGTTGGTTAGTAGAGGAGAATGGTGCTCTACACTTGCATAGATTGGCACTTTATAATGTCTACTACATATAGACTTCAATTTCCTGAATTTGACATGTCACAATTGTTTTTTTAAAAATCCTGCCATTATAGTGCATTTATTGCTTTTGTAATAGTTTTGATGCAGGTCTAGGTGTATTTTAGAAGGTTAAATGATTTTAAGGTGTATTTATAGCATTCTGATCATGTTTTGTTTCCAGCCTTGGGGTAACTTGCTGGG
Organism: Picea engelmannii; assembly: GCA_009831015.1. Classification (NCBI taxonomy): domain Eukaryota; kingdom Viridiplantae; phylum Streptophyta; class Pinopsida; order Pinales; family Pinaceae; genus Picea; species Picea engelmannii. The sequence goes on along the minus strand of ML834130.1, from coordinate 135,231 downwards.
CTTATAGGAGCAGATTTGGTTGGTTCGACGTATAGATATATTGTCACATTTATAGAGGCCGCACCAGGCCATTTTGACCTTAATCTCAGTGTGGAATGTGTTGTGTTGGGAAAGGTTAAATCCTTGGTAAACCTACCCTGTTGTCAATATGATTGGTCCTTGTTATTGTTGCATTCTGTATTGTTTATTTAATTCAGGTTTAAAAATATACTTGATTGATTCCCTGAGTATATAAGAATGGATGTGTTGGGGTTTGTGCCCCTAGCAGTTGGGTATTTTTCTGGTGAAACGTTGCCTATTTGGATGCTAGTTATGTGGTTGATGCATGTTATCCATCATGTAGGATAAAAGCAACCTAGATGATACTGAAACCTAGGTTGTTGACTAGAGAGTGGCATGCTGCATAAGTGTAGAAATTTCAGACCCCAACCTGGTTTCAAGTCTCAATGAGACACATAGTTTAATGTTCAACCCACATTGCAAATTTAGGCTGCAAATTAGTTAGCAGAAAATTAAATGCTCATGAACAGAAAACACATGAAGTCTGCTATAGCAAAAACTCAAAAATAAACATAACCAAAAAATTTAACTCAGAGATTTTTGGTCTAAATTCGACCCTGGAAAAACCCAGAAGGGGAAAACCAATGAGAGAGGGGCTTTTTATTATTCTGAGCTGAGAGAAATAATGTCTTTTACAACAGTGAAATTATCAGCAAACCACACAAATTTATCTCAAGCATGTGTCCAGCAATCTTCCTTGAAAACAGTGCCACACTGTCTAGAAATTTGTGCCCAGAAAACAGAACTGTTCGACCCTCAAATTTCGTGCCTTCTTGCTGTATGAACTGTATGGAATTTGCTCAGAAATTCATGGCAACTCTGCTGCCTCGATTTCTGTGTCAAAACTGCTGTACGACAGTCTTGAAATTTGTGCCAACTCCGCTGTCTCGATTTCTGTGTCAAAACTGCTGTACGACAGTCTTGAAATTCGTCTCAACTTTGCCTCAAAAATCTGCAGTACGGCCTCAATTTCTGTGCCAATTCCCTCTAGTACAGCCTGTTCAGAATCCGTATGGTACGCCGTAGTACTCGCTGTACCTTTCTCTTCGAATTCTGTGCTGTTACTCTCTACTCGCTGTTACTCTACTGCTACTCGCTGTAATACTGCTGCAACTCGCTGTAACTCTTGTTGCAACTCTTTCTCAGCTCGACTCTCTCTTTGCTTGCTCTCTCCAAATTGTATGAAGAAGAATACTAAGTGAATGGGGGCGCCCTTTCCCTAATTAGACCCCACGAGAGAAGGTGAAGAAATCTAATCTAACGGTGGAGGACATATTAGATGAATGGCTGAGATTAAATGACTTTTCACTCACCCATTTCATTTCACTTTCATAAAGTCTCATTTAATTTCATATCTCATGAAGTTAATGCACTAGGGACCACATTGGACACTTTCTCACCCCTAGGTGCCTAAGTGATGAGAAACACTTGTCCTTGGTACTTTATTAATTTAATTTAACACTCCCTCTTACTGAGGAAAGTGTTCCTCACCACCCCAAGCTTATCTCTGAAAGGCTCAAACTTCCCTCTCCCCAAAGCTTTTGTGAGGATGTCCGACACCTGCTCATCTGTGAAGATATACTGTAGCTCCACTGCTCCTCTCTGAACATAATCCCAGATGAAGTGATATCTAATCTCGATGTGTTTAGACCTGTCATGAAAAACTGGATTCTTAGACAGTTTGATGCAACTTTGATTATCACATTAGATCACCGTGGGCCTCATCTGCACACCAAATATCCCAACCAACAACTTGCGAAGCCAAATGGCCTCACAATTGGCCTGACTGGCTGCCATATACTCAACCTCTGTAGAACTCAAAGCCACCGACTTTTGCTTCCGACTGAACCAAGACACCATTGCTAAACCCAATCCAAAGCAACAACCTGAGGTACTCTTCCTGTCACTGGCACATCCTGCCCAATCTGAATCAGTGTAGCCAATCGATCTGACTCCATCCCCTCTCTCATAGTTTTGGCCATAATCCACCGTACCCATGAGGTACCTGAGCACATGTTTTGCTGCCACCCAGTGTACTCTTTGAGGCTCCACCATGAACTGACTAAGTGAGTTGACAACAAAACAAAGATTTGGTCTGGTGTTGACTAGATACTTCAGCGAACCAATCAACTGATGATACAACGTGGGATCAACTGACTCTGGCTCGAAATAATGAAGCTTCTTCCAGTTGGTTATCATAGGAGTGGACATGGGCCTACAGTCCTCCATTTGGAATCTCCTCAAAATATCAACTACATATCTGCCCTGTCCCAGAAAGATGTGTCTAGGCTCCTGCCAAACCTCCAATCCCAAGAAGTAGTGCATCAGACCAATGTCTTTCATCTCGAACTCTGAAGCAAGGCTCTCCTTGCAGCCAACTATGAGTCTCTCAACCCCTGTAATGAAGAGATCATCCACATATAGCACAAGAATGAGAGGATCCTCTCCAACCACAATGCAATATAAGTTGGGATCCATCTCACTCTTCTCGAAACCCATCTGTTGCAAGTATGTATCTATCCTGGAATACCAAGCTCTAGGAGCTTTCTTCAGCCCATACAATGCCTTCTTCAGTCTGCACACATGAGAATCTCTCCCATGCACCTCAAAGCCATGAAGCTGCTCAATGTACACCTCCTCCTCTATGAGATCATTCAGAAATGCGGTCTTCACATCCATTTGATGGATCTTCCAACCCATCTCTGCTGCAATGGAGATCATTGCCCTGATCGAGGCATATCTGGCAACCGGAGGAAAGGTCACATCATAATCAACTCCCTCTTCCTGTGAGAACCCCCGAGCCACAAACCGAGCTTTGAACTTCTCAATACTGCCATCAACAACATACATGATCTTGTAGAGCCACCTGGAAGTCACCACTGACTTCCCCTCAGGTCTCGGAACCACCTCCCAAACATCATTCTTCATGATGGAACTGTACTCTTCCATCATGGTGTCCTTCCAGACCTGCTGCCTACTCAAAAGTGGAAGGCTCAGAGTCTGATGCTGCTCACCATCGTAAGATAGTTGCAAAACCTCTCAAGATGTTTACTCTCCCTCACAGCCTGCCTGAGATTCCCCATTGAACCTTGTGCTTCCTTCAAAGTGTCCTGAAGCCACTTGGGCTTCCTCTTCTTTGAAGTAACACCATGTGGAGGGTACTCCTCCTCCTCAATCCCACCACCTGAAGATTGCGTACCTGAAGATGATCCCAAGGTAGTCTATGAACCGGTAGACTGAGAAACAATACCTTGTGAACCAGTAACTTGAGGACCGGTAACCTATGACCTTGTCACTTGTGGACTAGTAGTCCCTGAAACAGGTGGTCCTGAACTCTGTGTCACCATACTCTGTGAAGGACTCACCGGTGTCTGAGGAGCTGACTGCTTCCCCTGCTCCATATCTCGTGACCTCCGGAAGGATCTAGCCTGCTCAAATCTCTCATCCTGTCGCACAACTGTCTTCCTCAAAGAGGGGATGTATATGCAGAAAGCCTTCGAGGTCTCGCTATACCCAACAAAGATGCTCTTCTCTGCCATGGGATCTAGCTTTGTCCTCTTCTCAGAAGGGACATGTGAATAAGTAAGGCACACAAAGATCCTAAAGTGCCCCACCTCAGGCTTCTTCCCAAAGAAAGCCTCCTCAGGAGTCTTATCCCCCAAGACTCTGTGTGGACTTCGATTCTGCAGATAAACTGCAGTGTTGGAAGCCTCAGCCCAAAGAAGCAATGGTACCCCCTGATCATGTAACATGGCTCTCGCAACCCCAACAATAGCCGTGTTCTTCCTCTCAACAATCCCATTTTGCTGTGGGTTGTAAGGAACTATCACTTCTCTTGTAATGCCCTCCCTAACACAAAAGTCATTGAACTCATTAGAGGCATACTCACCCCCATTATCAGATCTCAACACTTTGATCTTCTTCCTAGTTTGGTTCTCCACAAGAGCTTTGAAATCTTGGAACCGCTGAAAGACCTGTCCTTTGGTCTTCATGAAGAAAATCCAAGACTTCCGAGAGAAGTCATCAATGAAAGTGACCTAATATAAAAAACCAGTCAAAGAGGCACGAGACATAGGACCACATACATCAATATGAATTAGATCAAGAATACCTGCTTCTCTACTGTCACTGCTTGGAAAAGCAGTCTTGGCGCACTTCCCAAGAGCACACCCCTTGCATACCTCTTGGTGTTTTGTATTGAATTTTGGCACTCCAGTCACAATCTCTCTCAAGATCCTCAGAGCCCCATGGTTCAAATGGGCCATCCTCCTATGCCTTATGTTAAATTTAAGTAGCTGCAAGAGCCATTCTTTGGGAGGATGGCATAAGACCCTAGCTGAGATCTAGGGCCCCCAGTGCACTCCTGGGGTTCTTGGTTTGGGACCAAGCAATTAGAGCCATGGAAAAGACCCTAGTGAGGCCCCCCCAGTATATTGTTGGAGTTCTTAGTCAAGGACCAAGCAGAAAGTCCCTAGATGTGTTCTAGGGTCCCTGGATGTGTTTTAGGGAATCCTTGCTTGGTGCTTGGATTGATCCTTGGTTGTGTACCTTGGTGGTTGATGATGTAAGTCCCTAGATGTGTTCTAGGGCCTCTGGATGTGTTCCAGGGAATCCTTGCTCGGTGCTTGGATTGATCCTTGGTTGTGTACCTTGGTGGATAAGACCCTAGTGGTTGTTAAGTTTTGGCTCAAGCATGAGGTTTATTTCATTTTCTGTTTGGCATTACTTGAACCATACACAATGACTGCAGCAACAATAACTAGTTGTAGTAAACCAAGATCACAAGAAGAATAACCATGCACATGAACACAAGAAATATCCCGGGAAACCCTTCTACACAAGGGAAGAAAACCCAACAATCCTTTGCTATATTCTCAAGAGAAGATCCCCCATCTACCACCAAACCTAGCACACAAAAGGGTGTTGCCATGACCGAGAAAGCTAGCTCTTAGAAAAGTGTGAGCTGCAATTCTCATAATTTCAGACCTCAACTTCTGAAATCATGAGATGACACAGTGATAAGTGTGTAATCCTCAATGGGGATTCACCTTTATTTATACAAAACTTATCACATCAAATGATGTGTCTATTGGCACAATAGGNNNNACCTGTACAACTTAATAATATAATAAATATAATTAATAATTACAATATTAATTATCTTTACATGGTGGGGCCGACCTGTACCCTTTACAACATAATTAGGGTTACAGGTAAATCTTACTCTTAGAAAATATAGCAAGGATCTCACACGTCCACTAGTGCTCAGCCACTAGGGACACGTCCACCTGTGCTCAGCCACAGGGACGTCATACTCAATAGAATCATCTTGAGTACCACATCATCTCAACTCTCACACAGAGGAGAACGATACACCCATCACATGGACATACCCAACCACTGGGGGACGACTCAACTCTCTAGAGGAGAACGATGCCCCAACCATTGGGGGACGACTCAACTCTCACGCAGAGGAGAATGTATCCTAGAGGATGTCTCACGACGTTGCAATCATCAACATTCCCTCTCAGCTAGGCAGGCATTCTCCACCAGGCCAAGTCTCTCACGGAAGTACTCGAACTTCGTCCTGGCAAGCGGTTTGGTGAAGACATCTGCAATCTCCTCATGTGTAGGAAGGTACTGCTTGTGTACTGCTTTCCTCTGCACCATGTCTTTGATATAATGATATTTTATATCAATGTGTTTCGATTTATTGTGAAACACAGGATTCTCAAAGAGCTTCACACAACTCTGGTTATCACAATGAATAATGGTGGAATCCATCTCATGATCAAATAAATCTGTGAGGAGCTTGCGAAGCCACACTGCTTCGCGGACTACCACACTCAATGCTATATACTCTGTTTCTGTGGTACTCAAAGCCACAGAGCTCTGTTTCCTGCTGCACTAGGAAACCATGGCAGACCCCAAGGTAAAACAACAACCGGATGTGCTCTTCTGGTCCATTGTGCTCCCTGCCCAATCTGCATCGGCATATCCCTGCAATCTCATGTCTACACTAGAGGCATATCTCAGGCCATTTCCAACTGTGCCTCTTAGATATCTCAATACATGCTTTGTTGCTATCCAATGAGTCTGTCTCGACTGTGTATCACGAATCCATCTGGCTGCTCGATGTAAACTTCTTCCTCAATCTCACCATTGAGAAAGGTTGTCTTTACATCCATCTGATGTAGTCTCCAACCCATGGATGCA
>ML834130.1:103583-117154 GCA_009831015.1 Picea engelmannii | reverse complement strand
TGTGCCATAGAGAAGAGATATGGTGTCTGTAGGCAAAAAAAATCAATCACTAATGAATACAAAATGATAAGTTGCGTATGTATACACAACTTAAGAGGTTGGGGCACCTTCCTCCACGAGGGGATTATGGACCCACATAAATGCCTAGGTTGGCCTTAGCCCCCTAGAATAATATAAATATTTCAATAATGTTGAGTAGATTGGCTATTAAAACATAGCCTAGTGTTAGTTTTAGCTCATGAGGTGTCTCAGCATAGGCCTATGTGTCCTAGGCATGCTGATGGACACCTAAAATTGACCCAGATCGGCCTTAATATTTTAGCCTAAGTCCGACTTAGGCTTGCAACCAATTTTTCATCTTTGAGTGGAATGCGGGGCCCAAGGAGAGAGGGCACACCTCATGAATGTTGCTAGTGGAGTGTGGGTCCCTGTCCAAAGGGGTGCGCACCACCTAGTGGAGAGTGGGGTCCAGCAGCCCTAATCTCAGCCATTGAGGCCCAAGGATGGGCACACATCTCAAGGAGAATGGGGGGCTATTGGGGAGGTAAAAGGAGGGCGAGGGTGAGAGGACACGAACCATTCTCATTTGTGAGTTGAGCAAGTGAGCTGGAGCTGAGAAGAGTGGCCGTGTTTTGCTGAGGAGCTTGAGCAGAACAGAACAACCATCTTCAGGGGCGCTTGAGGGGTATTTGAGTAGAGTAAGGGCGGGAAGGAGCTGGCAGAATTTGCTGAGAGTGGGTAGCGGGATACTCCTCATCTTCTCAGGGCCGTACATGCTGTTCAATAGGCTGTATAGGGCTGTACTATACAACAGAGATTTTTGGGCTGTTTAGAGGCTCAGAAGGGCGCACTAAGGCAGTCGTACAGCACCCATAAGTGGCCAAGACAGCTGGGCCGTACACTGGCCTATTAGAATGAGTTTTGGAGGGCCATACAACTCCCAGAACATGGCAAAATTGGTCCTGTAAGCATTTCTGAAGTTGCTGTTATAGTTTTTTTCCTGTGTGCAAATGTTGCTGTAAAACTTGCTCAAGAAGCTCAATAAAGCCCCTCCTTTGCTAGTTTTCCCCACATTGGAGTTTCTAGGGTACTTTCTGTGTTGTCCAATTTATGTGTGTGATTTCTGTGTATGCTTCTGTTGTTATTTCTGCTTAATTAACTCAGCTGTAGGTAATTTTGCATAATTTCCAGAATTATATCAGTTAGTATAGTTGCTGTGTTTGAGCAAATTATTGGCAATTACTTCATGAGTTGAGTTAAGGAAAAATCAACATGGTATCAGAGCTCAACCTTTGAGTACAGAAAGAGCCTAGTGACTAGCTGTGTAGACCAGGAGGAGTAAATCAACAAGTGGGACGTGTGACCAGGAAGTGTGTGGGTGAAACAGGGCAGCAGACTCAAATGGCCAGTGCAGGCTTAAGGGTTGAGGATAGGCTGGATGGAGCCTCAACTTTCTATCCTTGGAGGGAGCGTATTAGCTTGGTGGTGGAGGAGAATGGGCTGATGGAAATTGCAGAAGGCAAAGTGGCAGCCCCAAATGATCCAGTACAGCTAGCAACCCATACCAAGAAGGATGTCAAGGCCAGGAGGATGCTTGTGGATGGTGTCAAAGACCACATCATTCCACATTTGTCTGGCAAGAAGACAGTGAAGGACATGTGGGAGGCCCTGGTAAAGTTATACCAGTTTGACAACCGGATCAGAAAGATGTTCCTCAGAGAAAAGTTGAGAAGCACGAAGATGGCCAAGGGAGAGTTGGTGGTCACTTACCTCACAAAGTTCACTGAGATACGAGATGAACTTGCAACAGTGGGAGAGATCGTGGATGAGACCGAGTTGGTGAGGACAGCCTTGAATGGCTTCACCAAGCAGTGGGACGTGTTTGTTCGAGGGGTGGTTGCATGAGAGAAACTCCTTGATTGGGAGAGGTTGTGGGATGACTTCACCTAGGAGGAGTTGCGAGTGGATGCATCTCAGGCTAGTCAACCGAAGAGTGAGGAGGAGGAAAATGTGGTTCTTTATGCAAAGAAGAGTAGTGGAGCGGGAGGCTCTAGGGACATGGGAAATGTGAGATGCTTTTCATGTCACAAAACTGGCCACTATGCCAGCAAGTGTCCCAACAAGAAGAAGAAGGAGTCGAAGGTAGCAGCTACAACATCTGCTGAGATGGATGCGTTTGCAGAGAAATTCGACGATGAATTTTCTTTGGTTGCCACTCTTTCTAGTAACAACAGATTGGTTGAGTTTGAGGACAGTGGGGCATGGTTCGTGGACAGTGGGTCGTCTCGTCGTATGACGGGAATGAGGTTGGTGTTCCTTAGTGTTTCGGAGACAGGCTCAGACTGCCATGTGAAGAATGGGGTGCGCACTAGGCATGCAGTTAAGGGGGTTGGATGCGTTAGATTGCAGCTAGAGTCAGGAGTGTCTCTGGAGGTGGATGAGGTGATGTATGTGCCAGAGCTAAATGTTAACTTGCTCTCTATATCAACTCTGGAGGATATGGGGTATGAAGTAATGTTCGCTGATGGATAGGTGCTCATATGGGCAAAGGGAGCGACCTTGGATGCAGTAGTGAGGCTTGGCATCATGCAAGGTATGATGTACAAGGTGTTGGCACAACCTGTAGGTGGGTCTAGGGGGATCTTTTAAGATTAGTGTCGAAGAAAGTTAGTTGGTATGACTTGACATTGACGGATGAGCAGAGCAACACATCAGATCAGAGTGCAACAAAAGTAGCAAGTGGATCTTCCGGTTCAGAGGGAGCAACTACAACAACAACAACATATTTGATTGGATCAGAGATTGATTATGGTGGAGACACCTCCCTCGCTAAGAGGGATTGTTAGTTTTAGCTCATGAGGTGTCTCAGCATAGGCCTATGTGTCCTAGGCATGTTGATGGACACCTAAAATTGACCCAGATCAGCCTTAATATTTCAGCCTAAGTCCGACTTAGGCTTGCAACCAATTTTTCATCTTTGAGTGGAATGTGAGGCCCAAGGAGAGAGGGCGCACCTCATGGAGCCTGCTAGTGGAGTGTGGGTCCCTGTCCAAAGGGGGGTGCACCACCTAGTGGAGAGTGGGGTCCAACAACCCCAATCTCAGCCATTGAGGCCCGAGGTTGGGCACACATCTCAAGGAGAATGGGGGCTGCTAGGGAGATAAAAGGAGGCTGAGGGTGAGAGGATATGAACCATTCTCATTTGTGAGTTGAGCAAGTGAGCTGAAGGAGGGAGCTAGAGTTGAGGAGAGTGGCTATATTTTGTTGAGGAGATTGAGCAGAACAGAGCAGCCATCTTCAGGGGCGCTTGAGGGCTATTTGAGCAGAGCAAGGGCAGGAAGGAGCTGGCAGAATTTGCTGAGAGTGGGCAGTGGGATACTCCTCATCTTCTCAGGGCCGTACATGCTGTTCAATAGGCTGTACAGGGCCGTACTATACATCAGCTGGCATGACAGAGATTTCTGGGCTGTTCAGAGGCCCATAAGGGTGCACTAAGGCAACTGTACAACACCCATAAGTGGCCAAGACAGTTGGGCCGTACAGTGGCCTGTTAGGCTGAGTTTTGGAGGGCCGTACAGCTCCCAGAACAGGGCAGAATTGGTGCTGTAAGCATTTCTGAAGTTGCTGTTATAGTTTTTTCTGAGTTTTCCTGTGTGTAAATGCTTCTGTAAAACTTGCTCAAGAAGCTCATTAAAGCCCCTCCTTTGCTGGTTTTCCCCACACTGGGGTTTCTAGGCCCCAGGGTACTTTCTGTGTTATCCAATGCATATGTGTGATTTCTGTGTATGCTTCTGCTGTTATTTCTGCTTAATTAACTCAGCTGTAGCTAATTTTGCATAATTTCTAGAATTATATCAACTAGTATAATTTCTGTGTTTGAGCAAATTATTGGTAGTTACTTCATGAGTTAAGGAAAAATCAACACCTAGTAATATAAAAATGTGGGCACTTAGCCATAGTTGCAGCGAGAGTAGCGAGGTGCTCTACAGCCCAGTATGGGGGAGATGTTGTCACGTTAGTGTTATGTTAGATAATTTTACATAAAAAAATAAATTTGGCTCAATTAAAATCCAGTATGGGGGAGATGTTGTCACGTTAGTGTTATGTTAGATAAGGGTACATTAAAAAAAAAGTTGGCTCAATTAAAAAAAATTAATAATAATAAAAATAAAGTCGACTCAATAAAAAGAAAACAATTACATGAACCATTACATATTACACACATATATACTACGTACAAGATCTAAAATATTAATTCCTTCATAATAAAAAAAAATTACACCTTAAGAAATTTGATCTCTCTCGGTGCTTGATAGATTCAGATTTAAGATGTATCTATGCTGGTATCAAGTAACCACAAATAAAGCTTACCATCATTTCAACAAAAAAATCATTAGAGTTGATTAAGTTCTAGCCGTTAGATCTAAAGTGAACGCAAGATTAGATCTCAACTGTTGATCACTTTAGAGGAGATCTAGGGTTTTGGATTTATGGTTAATTCAATGTAATAAAAGGCAGCCTAGGTGAGAGGATGAGACACACTGAGTAGTGAGTGAGGAGATCTCATTAAGTGGGTGAAGAGAGTTCATCCATGTGTGAGTGGGCAGGGATGAGGAAAGGTGTGAAGGGCAGCAAGGGAGATAGTAGCCAGGTGGGCTAGGCTATAGCTGCATTGCATTCCTCTGAAGGGCCATTATCCCAGGATGGGAACCTTGATTTTATAGCAATAAAATCATCACAGATTTGGTTTTCTCTTTGCCTTTCGGGGTTTTTCCAGGGATTGTTTACCCAAATATCTTGTGTGCAATGTGTTATGTTTTCTGTTTTATGCTTTCACTAATGTTTCGTTGATAACCTAGCTGTGCAGTTAATTAATAACACGATTTTATTTGAATTGAGTGCCGGGTGCTAGGTTTGCAAGTAAAATCAACAATAAAGTTATAATAAATGACTTAAGAGAGTCTTTTTATAATATGTATTGCCTAGCCCATGGCCAATACGATCTATCAACACAGATTTTTGTTTATTTTAATTTATCCCTTTTGTTTAATGCGTTGTGATTGGCTGTGGTTGCTTGTTAATCTTCTTAAGCTATTGTGCATTAAATTTGAAATACAGTGCAAGAGAATATCATTCACACACACGCACACACACACACACACACACACCAATGGCATAGTGATTTACCCTGGAAACCCAATTGGGAAAACCAACAAATAGAAGGCTTTCTCAGCTCTTCATTTGTTTAGTGAATGCATATTACAAGGGTGCTCTTCTTGAGCATCTACCATGAATTGGAACTTCAACAACTACAGGGGATTACCTCCTTGGTGTTACAACATTCGATCCTTCAACAACTTCTACTACAGTTGGTCAAGATGAACCTCTCATCTTTGCTCTCTCTCCATAGAACGATGGGTGCTCTAGTAGTTGACCGAGATAATTCTCCTTCCCACAACACATTGGTTGAACGGTGCTATCTTACAACTCTTCTTCTTTCTTGCATTAACTGTGCTGTTCTAGAAGTATGCAATAAAATTTACTTGTGCTTAGAACTCCAAAGGTCTTCAAGCTTTGCACTGCTGCTCTGGTTCAGTATGAGTCTTGCAAACCTCCGATTGGCAGCTAGAGAGATTAATGGGTGTTCAAACAGATCTTGGCATTTAGATGGAAGACAAGAGATCTCTGTTCTGTTGAACAACTATGGCCCAAGATTCCCCTCAGGTGGAATCGTCTGTCTACTCTTTTGGAATTCATTCTCATTTTGTGCATGCAAGTCAATTTTGTCTTCAGACTTGGAGACAGACTACCTTGGCATTAAATGGAGGCCAAGTTGAATTCTGATTAAATTAAATCAATTCCTGCTTGCAATAATTGGTTTCTCTCTTGGCCAGTTGATTCATTTAATTGAACCAATTCCTTCCCAGGCCCCTTGATTCCTCACAGGAAAATCGACTTTTATCACTTTGAGGACACTTGCTCATGCAACAGTTCCTGTGGACTTAAGATTGACTTGATTTCACTCACCAAGTTGACTCTTCCTATGGGCCGTCGACTCCACCTTTGGCTGCTTCAAGTCTTTCTGTGTCTTAATTTCCAACAGCGGCAGTGGATCCCACACAACAGGTCGACTTCTTTCTCACTTGGTCAATTCTTCTTCCCAGAGCGATTTCACTTTCACCCAGTTGGTTTCTGTCTTGGCTGTTGATTGCAAGCATTTCCTGCTGCAAAAAATTTGCTTCTCCCAGGCAGGTTGGATTCACCTTTGGACTGGACTGATTCCCATTTCCATGGTTTAATTGTTCATCTGCCTACTGAATCATTGGTTGACTTATCTCCCTTAGACAGTGACTCCTCATGGGCAAATCAATTTGTTTGAGCAGCTGGCTCCCTATTCAATGTATAGCCCACTTCTTCTTTTCATGTGACCCTTCCATGCTCAATCAAAGTGAGGGGAAATCTCTCCCGATTTCTTTCTTACTTGCTAGAATTACTTCCTCCGATAAGTGACTTTCAGTGTTGGGATTTGCTTGGAGATGCATCATCCAATGGGGAATGCAAATCGATCCCACAGTTGACTGCCTTCTGATGCCAAGAAGCTCAACTGTCCTTTCAAGAATACATTGCCATACTCTAGCTACCTGCATGAACTGTCCTCTGTCACATGATGAACGAATTGACTGGCAGGCAGTTTCACTTGCAAGGTGCGTTGTGGTTGTTATGTTGAGAGGATGAATTGGTTGTGCTTTGATTGGAGTGGGCTCCAGCCTTTATATAAGTCTTTCTCATCGAGACTTATAACCAAAGTATTTCATAGCCTGTGGTTATTAAAACTTTAACAATGACTTGCTTAAACTTTGTCGTAGCTCTCCTCTCAACAATGTGTGCTATATTTTAATCATGGCCCCTTTAAAAGCAATCTCCATTAAAAGGACTAATAACATTCTTGTCTTGGGGCATTATGGAGTCTGCATTGAGTCTTCATGGTGTCCATTCTATTTAATGAAACTTATCATATATCCCTAGATCCATTTTGGATCATTTTAAGTGATGTAATCATGACTTCATAAATATTGGGTTATTAGGTCATTAGGTATTTGGGACTTAACGTATGTGTCTCTCTCCTAATATGTATTGAGTCATTGCATCACACTAAATCAAGCAATTGTAATCTCTCTTATTTGTATGTGTATGTGTATTTATGTTCCGTGTTTTTGAATCTAACATGGTATCGGAGCCATGGTGAGAAAGAGCAAAGAAAGAGGGTGAAGACCTAGAGACTGTATTGATCAGTAATGAACCAAGGGATTGCTAATACACACAAGTTAGACAGAAGAAAAGAGGCAAGCAGACCAAAACATTACAGAGCAAACCAAACTTGAGGTATTTGAACATTTGTTTTTAGAAATTAAATTTCAGGCCAACCTTGCAGTATACTCCAATATGTGTTTTTGGAATTAATATTTATATAAATAAATAATTAAACTGGAAGAGAGAATTCCTGAAGTTATGGGATAGTGTTTGCCCAATTTGGGTGTGGCTTTTAGACTGCTTGAAAGAGGCACATAGGGAACATTTCTCTTTCATCCCCAAGTTCCTTGGGATGGGAGCACCATTGGGATGGGTTCCCCAGGGGTTGGGAGCAGTTCTTATGCAACACTGATAATAATATGTACAAGTTTAGGTCCTCTTTCTCAAACAATACTAACAGTCAAATTGGCCATTATATTTCAAGAATTTTCCTTATTTACTATTGGCCTGGACTTATAGGGACGACAGTTCTAACTGGATTTGAGAAGGTTGCTAACTGCAGATATCTAACCTCCTTCTGCATACTGCAAGCTAGAGCACTGGGTCAAGGAAGAGTGCACAACCACTTTAGGTACGGAGGAATTCAGGTGATCTCATCACCTCCTACAGTAAGAAGGCATGGTGGGTGATGTTTTTTAAGAAAACATGGACAATTTCTTCCTAAGCAGGGAAAAATTTAGGGTACTGGATAGAAAGAAGGGAAGAAATAAATAGATTTTATTAATGCTCATGAATGATGAAAATACCTGAACGGGACTGAAGTGCATAAACGAATTACAGCAGCATTAGGAGTGCTAGAAGCAACTCATCCCTAGAATTAAAACAGAAATAAAACAGTTTAACATGGATATAGTTAGCTGACAAGTCCAAAGTTTAACATTTCATATGTACATTAGAATGTTAGAAGAGGCCACATGTCACTCATGACAAAGAGTCTTCTATCTATTTAAGCGACTCATCTTCCATGTCAATTTATTCAGAGTCGAGAATACAATTTCTTATTCTTCAAGCATCTTATTGGGGTCCTCTTGGATCATTAAAGGTATGTTCAGTTCTCTTTATCTTGTTCCATCTCCAATAATATTACATACATGACAATCAGAAGAGGGTACCAGAAAATTAGAAATGGAGCCTGAAGCTGGCTCATTGTGGGGAATGACATGCAGCAGAGATGCACGAGTTGGTTAGTAGAGGAGAATGGTGCTCTACACTTGCATAGATTGGCACTTTATAATGTCTACTACATATAGACTTCAATTTCCTGAATTTGACATGTCACAATTGTTTTTTTAAAAATCCTGCCATTATAGTGCATTTATTGCTTTTGTAATAGTTTTGATGCAGGTCTAGGTGTATTTTAGAAGGTTAAATGATTTTAAGGTGTATTTATAGCATTCTGATCATGTTTTGTTTCCAGCCTTGGGGTAACTTGCTGGGCTTATAGGAGCAGATTTGGTTGGTTCGACGTATAGATATATTGTCACATTTATAGAGGCCGCACCAGGCCATTTTGACCTTAATCTCAGTGTGGAATGTGTTGTGTTGGGAAAGGTTAAATCCTTGGTAAACCTACCCTGTTGTCAATATGATTGGTCCTTGTTATTGTTGCATTCTGTATTGTTTATTTAATTCAGGTTTAAAAATATACTTGATTGATTCCCTGAGTATATAAGAATGGATGTGTTGGGGTTTGTGCCCCTAGCAGTTGGGTATTTTTCTGGTGAAACGTTGCCTATTTGGATGCTAGTTATGTGGTTGATGCATGTTATCCATCATGTAGGATAAAAGCAACCTAGATGATACTGAAACCTAGGTTGTTGACTAGAGAGTGGCATGCTGCATAAGTGTAGAAATTTCAGACCCCAACCTGGTTTCAAGTCTCAATGAGACACATAGTTTAATGTTCAACCCACATTGCAAATTTAGGCTGCAAATTAGTTAGCAGAAAATTAAATGCTCATGAACAGAAAACACATGAAGTCTGCTATAGCAAAAACTCAAAAATAAACATAACCAAAAAATTTAACTCAGAGATTTTTGGTCTAAATTCGACCCTGGAAAAACCCAGAAGGGGAAAACCAATGAGAGAGGGGCTTTTTATTATTCTGAGCTGAGAGAAATAATGTCTTTTACAACAGTGAAATTATCAGCAAACCACACAAATTTATCTCAAGCATGTGTCCAGCAATCTTCCTTGAAAACAGTGCCACACTGTCTAGAAATTTGTGCCCAGAAAACAGAACTGTTCGACCCTCAAATTTCGTGCCTTCTTGCTGTATGAACTGTATGGAATTTGCTCAGAAATTCATGGCAACTCTGCTGCCTCGATTTCTGTGTCAAAACTGCTGTACGACAGTCTTGAAATTTGTGCCAACTCCGCTGTCTCGATTTCTGTGTCAAAACTGCTGTACGACAGTCTTGAAATTCGTCTCAACTTTGCCTCAAAAATCTGCAGTACGGCCTCAATTTCTGTGCCAATTCCCTCTAGTACAGCCTGTTCAGAATCCGTATGGTACGCCGTAGTACTCGCTGTACCTTTCTCTTCGAATTCTGTGCTGTTACTCTCTACTCGCTGTTACTCTACTGCTACTCGCTGTAATACTGCTGCAACTCGCTGTAACTCTTGTTGCAACTCTTTCTCAGCTCGACTCTCTCTTTGCTTGCTCTCTCCAAATTGTATGAAGAAGAATACTAAGTGAATGGGGGCGCCCTTTCCCTAATTAGACCCCACGAGAGAAGGTGAAGAAATCTAATCTAACGGTGGAGGACATATTAGATGAATGGCTGAGATTAAATGACTTTTCACTCACCCATTTCATTTCACTTTCATAAAGTCTCATTTAATTTCATATCTCATGAAGTTAATGCACTAGGGACCACATTGGACACTTTCTCACCCCTAGGTGCCTAAGTGATGAGAAACACTTGTCCTTGGTACTTTATTAATTTAATTTAACACTCCCTCTTACTGAGGAAAGTGTTCCTCACCACCCCAAGCTTATCTCTGAAAGGCTCAAACTTCCCTCTCCCCAAAGCTTTTGTGAGGATGTCCGACACCTGCTCATCTGTGAAGATATACTGTAGCTCCACTGCTCCTCTCTGAACATAATCCCAGATGAAGTGATATCTAATCTCGATGTGTTTAGACCTGTCATGAAAAACTGGATTCTTAGACAGTTTGATGCAACTTTGATTATCACATTAGATCACCGTGGGCCTCATCTGCACACCAAATATCCCAACCAACAACTTGCGAAGCCAAATGGCCTCACAATTGGCCTGACTGGCTGCCATATACTCAACCTCTGTAGAACTCAAAGCCACCGACTTTTGCTTCCGACTGAACCAAGACACCATTGCTAAACCCAATCCAAAGCAACAACCTGAGGTACTCTTCCTGTCACTGGCACATCCTGCCCAATCTGAATCAGTGTAGCCAATCGATCTGACTCCATCCCCTCTCTCATAGTTTTGGCCATAATCCACCGTACCCATGAGGTACCTGAGCACATGTTTTGCTGCCACCCAGTGTACTCTTTGAGGCTCCACCATGAACTGACTAAGTGAGTTGACAACAAAACAAAGATTTGGTCTGGTGTTGACTAGATACTTCAGCGAACCAATCAACTGATGATACAACGTGGGATCAACTGACTCTGGCTCGAAATAATGAAGCTTCTTCCAGTTGGTTATCATAGGAGTGGACATGGGCCTACAGTCCTCCATTTGGAATCTCCTCAAAATATCAACTACATATCTGCCCTGTCCCAGAAAGATGTGTCTAGGCTCCTGCCAAACCTCCAATCCCAAGAAGTAGTGCATCAGACCAATGTCTTTCATCTCGAACTCTGAAGCAAGGCTCTCCTTGCAGCCAACTATGAGTCTCTCAACCCCTGTAATGAAGAGATCATCCACATATAGCACAAGAATGAGAGGATCCTCTCCAACCACAATGCAATATAAGTTGGGATCCATCTCACTCTTCTCGAAACCCATCTGTTGCAAGTATGTATCTATCCTGGAATACCAAGCTCTAGGAGCTTTCTTCAGCCCATACAATGCCTTCTTCAGTCTGCACACATGAGAATCTCTCCCATGCACCTCAAAGCCATGAAGCTGCTCAATGTACACCTCCTCCTCTATGAGATCATTCAGAAATGCGGTCTTCACATCCATTTGATGGATCTTCCAACCCATCTCTGCTGCAATGGAGATCATTGCCCTGATCGAGGCATATCTGGCAACCGGAGGAAAGGTCACATCATAATCAACTCCCTCTTCCTGTGAGAACCCCCGAGCCACAAACCGAGCTTTGAACTTCTCAATACTGCCATCAACAACATACATGATCTTGTAGAGCCACCTGGAAGTCACCACTGACTTCCCCTCAGGTCTCGGAACCACCTCCCAAACATCATTCTTCATGATGGAACTGTACTCTTCCATCATGGTGTCCTTCTAGACCTGCTGCCTACTCAAAAGTGGAAGGCTCAGAGTCTGATGCTGCTCACCATCGTAAGATAGTTGCAAAACCTCTCAGGATGTTTACTCTCCCTCACAGCCTGCCTGAGATTCCCCATTGAACCTTGTGCTTCCTTCAAAGTGTCTTGAAGCCACTTGGGCTTCCTCTTCTTTGAAGTAACACCATGTGGAGGGGACGACTCCTCCTCAATCCCACCACCTGAAGACTGTGTACTTGAAGATGATCCCGAGGTAGTCTGTGAACCAGTAGACTGAGAAACAATACCTTGTGAACCAGTAACCTGAGGACCGGTAACCTATGACCCTGTCACTTGTGGACTAGTAGTCCCTGAAACAGGTGGTCCTGAACTCTGTGTCACCATACTCTGTGAAGGACTCACCAGTGTTTGAGGAGCTGACTGCTTCCCCTACTCCATATCTCGTGACCTCCGAAAGGATCTATCCTGCTCAAATCTCACATCCTGTCGCACAACTGTCTTCCTCAAAGAGGGGATGTATATGCGGAAAGCCTTCGAGGTCTCGCTATACCCAACAAAGATGCTCTTCTCTGCCATGGGATCTAGCTTTGTCCTCTTCTCAGAAGGGACATGTGAATAAGTAAGGCACACAAAGATCCTAAAGTGCCCCACCTCAGGCTTCTTCCCAAAGAAAGCCTCCTCAGGAGTCTTATCCCCCAAGACTCTGTGTGGACTTCGATTCTGCAGATAAACTGCAGTGTTGGAAGCCTCAGCCCAAAGAAGCAATGGTACCCCCTGATCATGTAACATGGCTCTCGCAACCCCAACAATAGCCGTGTTCTTCCTCTCAACAATCCCATTTTGCTGTGGGTTGTAAGGAACTATCACTTCTCTTGTAATGCCCTCCCTAACACAAAAGTCATTGAACTCATTAGAGGCATACTCACCCCCATTATCAGATCTCAACACTTTGATCTTCTTCCTAGTTTGGTTCTCCACAAGAGCTTTGAAATCTTGGAACCGCTGAAAGACCTGTCCTTTGGTCTTCATGAAGAAAATCCAAGACTTCCGAGAGAAGTCATCAATGAAAGTGACCTAATATAAAAAACCAGTCAAAGAGGCACGAGACATAGGACCACATACATCAATATGAATTAGATCAAGAATACCTGCTTCTCTACTGTCACTGCTTGGAAAAGCAGTCTTGGCGCACTTCCCAAGAGCACACCCCTTGCATACCTCTTGGTGTTCTGTATTGAATTTTGGCACTCCAGTCACAATCTCTCTCAAGATCCTCAGAGCCCCATGGTTCAAATGGGCCATCCTCCTATGCCTTATGTTAAATTTAAGCAGCTGCAAGAGCCATTCTCTGGGAGGATGGCATAAGACCCTAGCTGAGATCTAGGGCCCCCAGTGCACTCCTGGGGTTCTTGGTTTGGGACCAAGCAATTAGAGCCATGGAAAAGACCCTAGTGAGGGCCCCCCAGTATATTGCTGGGGTTCTTGGTCAAGGACCAAGTAGAAAGTCCCTAGATGTGTTCTAGGGCCCCTGGATGTGTTCTAGGGAATCCTTGCTTGGTGCTTGGATTGATCCTTGGTTGTGTACCTTGGTGGTTGATGATGTAAGTCCCTAGATGTGTTCTAGGGCCTCTGGATGTGTTCTAGGGAATCCTTGCTCGGTGCTTGGATTGATCCTTGGTTGTGTACCTTGGTGGATAAGACCCTAGTGGTTGTTAAGTTTTGGCTCAAGCATGAGGTTTATTTCATTTTCTGTTTGGCATTACTTGAACCATACACAATGACTGCAGCAACAATAACTAG
>ML834130.1:66834-81150 GCA_009831015.1 Picea engelmannii | reverse complement strand
CATTCAAGAAAACTGGGAATTTCGACAGAGACAGTTGAGGAACCAATTATAGCCCTCACCTTTAATCACTGATTTTTCTGTCCTCAACTTCCTCTATCTTTTCAGATGCCTTGACAGTATACTTTAGAGCCTTAAAGTATAAACTCAGGAACAACATCTGGGGTAGTAGTCACTCGGCGTACCAGGCTTTATTACTGGGGTAATCGTAACATGCCCGTGAATGACCACCCGTTGCTTCTGCCACATGCTAAAGCTCCTACCCTGGATCTCAACTATAACTCATCACTCCCTCTTACTAGGGATGTCCTTCTAGACCACACCAAGCTTGTCTCTGAATTACACAAACTTCACTTTCGATAGAGGCTTGGTCAACACATCAACTATCTGCTCATCTGGCGACATACTGGAGCTTCACTGCTCCCCTTCTGTACCATATCTTTGATATAATGGTACATGATCTTGATGTGCTTGGACTTGTCATGGAACACTCTGTTCTTGGTCAACTTCACACAACTCTGGTTGTCCCACCAGATACAAGTCGCCTCTAACTCGAGATCAAACAATCCTGCAAGCAGCTTTCGAAGCCACACTGCTTCACTGCTAGCTGAACAAGCTGCTATGTACTCTGCTTCAGCTGTACTGAGCGCCACACTAGTTTGCTTCCTGCTGAACCATGAGATCATGGCTGATCCCATACTGAAGCAACATCCAGATGTACTCTTCTAGTCTGCAACACTACCGACCCAATTTGAATCAGTAAAGCCTTGTAGGCTTATCTCACAATCTGAAGCATATCTGAGTCCATAATCAATTGTACCCTTCAGGTACCTCATCACGTGTTTTGTTGCAACCAAGTGAACACTTCTCGGCTCAACCATACACTGACTCAATGTGTTCACTGCAAAACATATATCTGGCTTCGTGTTCGTTAAGTACATCAACGAACCAATCATTTGTCTATACATGGTGGCATCCACTCTCTCTGAAGATGTATCGCTCAACAACTTCAGGTTTGTCACCGTCGGTGTGGGCATGGCCTTGCATTCCATCATTTTGAATCTCTTCAGAATCTCATCGACATATTTTCCTTGGTTAAGGAAAATCTCACTCGGTCCCTGCCATACCTCTAGACCTAAGAAGTAATGCATCATGCCTAGGTCTTTCATCTCGAACTCTGCAACAAGCTTCCTCTTACTATTAGTGATGAGCTTCTCTTCTCCTGTTAGAAACAGGTCACCCACATACAACAATAGTATCACTGGTCCACCATCCACAACCTTGAAGTACAGGTTGGAATCTGCTTTACTTTTGGTAAATCCCAAGCTCATCAGGAAGCTGTCAATTCTACCGTACCATGCTCTGGGTGCTTGTTTTAACCCATACAAGGCTTTCTTTAATCTACACACGTGTCTAACTGTCATGTGTCTCAAAACCTTGTGGCTGTTCCACATACACTTCCTCTTCTATTACACCATTTAGAAAGGATGTCTTCACGTCCATCTGGTGTACCTTCCACTTCTTTATTGCAGCTAATGCAAGTATGGCCCTAATCGAAGTGTAACTAGCCGCAGGAGAAAATGTCTCCTCATAATCTATTCCTTCTTTCTAGGAGAAGCCATGTGCTACGAATTTTTCCTTGTACTTCTCGATACTTCCATTCGCTGAATGCTTCGTCTTGTAAATCCACTCGGAACTTACAATTGTCTTCTCTTTCGGTCTTGGAACCACATCCCAAACATCATTCTTTACAATGGACTGGTACTCTTCAACCATGGCATCCTTCCATTCTTTCTTCTTTGCTGCTTCTTCATAACTGGTAGGCTAAGCATCGATGATGTCACTTAGCAATGCCACATAGCTAGAGTAAGGTCGCAACCTCTTGCTTTCTCTGAAGGATCCATCTGGAGTACCATACTTCTCTGCATCTTGAATAATTTCTTGAGCCCAAGCTGGTCTTCGTCTTGGTATTCATCTCTTGGATGAATCTACTGGTATTTGTGGTTCTTCCATATCATGATCTTCTAACACAACATCATCACCTACATCTGTATCTGTGACTCTAGGAGCTTCAGGCTCCTCATCATGAATCTCATCTGAATGATGTTGTCTTGATTTACTGAAAACTGCATCCTCATCGAAGGTGACGTCTCTGCTAGTCTCAATTTGCCAGTGACCAGGGATGTAAACTCGATATGCCTTCGATGTCTCACTGTATCCAACAAATATACCCTTCTTGCCTGAAGGGTCCAACTTCGATCGGTTGTCCTTGGGGACATGCACATATACTGGACAACCAAATATCCTCAGGTGGTTGACCTCTGGCTTTTCACCTGTAAACATCTCTTCTGGTGTCTTGTTCCCAAGTACTCCGTGGGGACTTCTGTTCTGCACATATACATTAGTTCTAGCTGCTACCCTCAGATGCATCGGCAAATCTTGATCATGAATCATGGCCTTTACTGCTTCCATGATTGTACGGTTCTTTCTTTTTGCCACACCATTCTGTTTAGGATTGTAGGGAGTAGAGAGCTCCCTCTTAATCCCAACTTACAAAATGTCTTGAATTCATCTGAAGTGAATTCACCTCCATTGTCTGATCTCAAAATCTTTATCTTCTTTTCAGACAAGTTTTCAACAAGTGCCTTGAACTCTTTGAAATTGTTGAACACTTCGTCTTTAGCCTTCAAAAAGTAAATCCAAGTTTTACGTGAGAAATCATCAATAAATGAAACATAGTATACATAATTGCTAAGTGAAGGGGCTGACATCGATCCACACACGTCTGAATGTATAATGTCCAAGACTCCCTTAGCTTTGCTATCACTGCTTGGAAATGGTTTCTTCACGTTCTTGCCTTGTGCGCATCCCTTGCATACTCCTTCATGGTCCACTTGGATTTCTGGCAAACCTGTCACCATCTTGCTCACGATCGGTAGGGCTTTGTAATGTATATGAGCAAACCTCCTATGCCATAGTTCACTTGGAGTAACTGTACTGTGTACTAATGCTGAAACATAATGTTCTTTTAACTTGTATAAGCCTCCTTCTTGGACCCCAATCACTACGGGCATCATCAATAGTTTTTCCTTTAGGCCACATGAGGACTTCACCATCAATGAAGGCAACTCTGAATCCTTTCTCATCTAACGCTGAGATAGAAAGGAGATTCTTCTTCAAACCAGGTACATGCAACACATCCTTCATCTTCATAGGTTTTGCGGAGTCTAACTCGTAGGATGCTTCTCCTACTCCTTTAATGGGATACTGATAGTCATCACCTAGCTTCACTTTGTGAGGTGAATCTTTCTGAACTAAATCTGAGAGAGATTCCTTATAACCAGTCATGTGCTTAGAAGCACCACTATCAATAAGCCATGTGTCACTTCCATGAGTGACTGTACCTGTAAGAGTTGAGATCAAAACATATTCTTCACTGGAGTCTTCTTCTTTGGATTTCTCATGATCATATTCATCATCTTCTGCAGTATGAGAATGATGTCTTTTATACTTTCCTTTTTTGACTTGACCTTTAGAGTTGGGACAGTTTATGGCAATGTGTCCCATCTTTTGACAAATGAAGCATCTGTAACTTGAGAATCCTTCTTGAACTTGTGAGTGTTTTGTAATCCATGAGGTTTCTTATGTGAGTGAACTTCCTTCTTGCTCTTTCCTTTTCTGGTATGTGCTGCTAGGGCTTGATTTTCTTCATTGCCTAGTTTCTCTTCTCTTGCTGCCAATCTAGCTTCTTCCTGAGTACAATCCTCCCACAGTCTGCTAAATCTTGTTAGCCTTCTTCTTGAACATATACCCTGAATGAATGATTCCCAAGATCTGGGGAGACCATTCAATGTAGTCATCACCAACTCGGCTTCTTTGATTGTGTCTCCAATGGCTTCTAGTTGTTCTTTGATCTGAGACACTCTTGTGAAGCATGATTGGATAGTTTTTGAACTTTGCATCTTCACATTCTTGAGTTGTGTCCTCAAGGTCATCTTTCGGTTGATGTTCTTTCCTTCATACAATCATGATAAGACATCAAAAATTTGCTTGGGAGTTGTCAACGATGAGACATGGGGGATCAAATGATCCTTAATAGAATCAACAATGATTCTCTTCACCTTCACTAGGTTCTTTCTGTACTTTGCTTTGGCCTCATCTTCATTAGGTTCTGGAACTTCTTCTTTTACAAAATCTTCTAGATCATTCTCTTCTAGAATGAGCATCACTCTGTACTTCCATGCTCGGAAGTTATCAGAACCTTCAAGCTTCTCATCAAGCTTGGTACTGGGTGCCATCCTGTGCTTAAACAATACAATAAAAGGATAAAACTTTTCAAAGAAAGGTTTTGTACTTACCAGAGAGTGCTATGCCAAGGTGACCAGTTTTGACTTCAATTCTGCAGCTGTCAAGACGTCTTAGACTAGGGTTTATGAGGAAACCCTATTTTTTCAAAATGTGAATTTTGGAATTTTGCTCCGAGGGAAAACTACGCCTTCCTAAGGTGAGTTCCTTGGTGGTCTTACTTGACCAACGCCCTTCAATAAGTAGGTGAAAACACCTAGGGTTTTTGCAGTTACCGGCAATTGCAGCACCAGTTATAGGTTTAAAAACTTCGTCAAACTGAGAATCTAAACCCAGGGAGAGGTGCGCTAGGGTTAGGCGAGTCTTCCTATGCCCTTAGTTTCACTAGCGAGCTCTTCTAAGCTGTACAAATGGCTTCTTTTAGGCCCTCTTTAAAACCATGTTAAAATTCTTCTTAAGTAGGTTAAGTGTGTATAGTATTCTTTAACTTTAGTCTATTAAAACAATAACTGCATGCATAAGGATCACTGGAAGAAAGACATCCACTGTGTACACAAGATATATCCTGTGAAACCCTCGTGGGGGAGAAAACCCAACAAAGCTTCTTCAATATGGATTCTTCAACAAGTACAATGTCTCTCTCAAGAGAGATCTCACCAAAATAGAAGATCCACCAGAAAACCCTAACCAGAACAAAGTAGCGCACCACTAGACCAAGATAGGTCCTTCACCAAATAACCAAAACCCTTTACTGAGACACCCTTCCTTTGTAGCTGCGTCACTCTCTAAGACTTGCGCACTGTGTGAGAGAGCTGGTTGTATGTTCTCCAAATGAGGTGCTAGGCCTCTTATAAATACAAGTTGGACATACAAGTTGGACTGCCCAGAATTAGGTCAAGGCTGACCTGTCCACTTTATCCTTCTATTTTACATTTGACTTGTCAAGGCACAATAGGGCCTGTTATCGCACAATTTGTACTTTACCAAAAGCCAAAGGCAAGCGAACAATAAATTGGCGTAACAGGAGGTTGTCCTATCACTGTCACCTAAATAAGACACCTCTTTCTCTTTAGGGGTGAAACCCCAGGGGAGATGTCCCCGGTGACCTGGGGGTTTGAGAAGGCAAAGGTAATAGTGTCAAGAAAAGTTCTTCCCCTCTCACAAGTCACTGATCAGAAAGTCCCAAAGGTTTAATAATATGAAGCAAAGATATGCTCAAGTGTACCTGCCCAGAACAAGACAACAAGAAAAATACTATTTTGCAAGCAACAATTGATATTAGTGCTTCGCAAAACCTTGGACTTTCAATAAAAGAAACAAGTTGATATAAGATGAAGCAAACAGAAATTTATAACAGCAATGTATATATGATGATAGCTTCACAATTTATGCCTTAAACAAGTTTCAAAATGGTAACCTAAAGTTAACAATATGCTAGCACTTGTTAGAAGCTAAGAATGCAATGTAATAATCAACTTTAATACTTGCTTTTAGGAGCTTTTACTGCTATAATATATGGCTGTAGCTTGCTTTTGTAACAACAACAAGAATGTTAGTAAATTAGTCTAATCTAGGGTTAGGAATAGTTAGCAAAGAGCTTGAAGTAGATGGTTTGGGGGTTGTTTTTATCAATCAACCAAGTATAAGGTAAAAATCAGTGTCTTTAGGGTTAATGGAGTCACTTTTTGCAGCAGCAATCTTGAAGGAAACAAATGATAATGTGTGAACTAAAGACAAGAGGGAGAATGATTGAGGTGTTGGTAACCCAAGGCCTCAATCACCAAACCCTAGAAGGAAAACGACCACTAGGAAGTAGGTAACCCTAGGCCCTAACGGTTTTTCCTTCTTCTTTAGTTCAAGCTTGAGATAAATAAAAGCTTGATGAAGCAATGGTGTTAGAGTGCTACAAAGGTAGGGATCTAGCACATGCTTCAATGGATATGTCTTCTAGCAAAATCTAGTAGGTGGATAGCTATTGAGATAAGGACAATAACATGTGCTTAATCTCCTAAGGTTTTACACTAGCAATTTCATAATCTTAGTAAATGCAAAGTAGAAGATACCATAACTATTCAAAGAAAGAAGAATTGCAGATTTTCACTTACATTCACCAGGAATAATCTAGCAATATGCCCTAGTTGAAGACTTTCCACCAAGAAAATGCCAAAATTCACCAAAAGAAGCCTCCTCCAAGAGTTGCGCACCACTTAATTTCAGCCAATAAGCCTTAAAGAGGCTGAATTTCAGACCTCACTTGTGTGAGTGAAAAATGATGAAAAATACAAGGGACTTTTCCCTTATTTATACAATTCAAATGACCTTTAATTACAAATTAGGTTAACAAAGGCCGACATGGCCAGTTACATCAAATATCTAGGTTTTTACATAAAATTGACAAATTAAACCCTAAAATGTGCAAAAGGGGTGACGTCATGCCCTTCTAGGGTGTGACGTTGGACCTCACAAGTGAGACGTTGGCCTCCAGGAGCAAAACGTTAGGCCTTCGAAGGCCCTCCAGATCATGCCACACGTGCCACTTGGCACACATTTGCCTCCATCATGTCCATCCGACGGTCGGTGACGTCAAGTGTCACAAGGGTGACGTCATGGGCCTCCCAAGGCCAACGTTTAGGGGGAAAGGCAAGACCCCCCTGGGTCCAGGCCTGCCAAGGTGTCTCTGGTGTAACATCCTCCTCTCTCTCTGGTGCAAGCCTTTGGTATATGTCTTCCCTTGGCTGGGGTCTCAACATCCAGAGACACCTTGGCAGGCTTGGAACCAGGGGGGTCTTGTTTTTAGCCCTATGGAGGTCTGAGCTAATCATCTCCCCATATGTATCTGTCTGTCGGGCGTGGTCCTACAACAACAACAAGTACGCCCTCCATGGGCTCATAAGTCACAGGGATCATAGCAATGTCAATCACATCTAATAATCAAGTTACCCAAACATGTGCATAAAACCCCCCTTTTTCTAGACAAGTGCTCAAAGACGTTATGCTATTCTACAAACCAAGTTTGGAGAGGGTTCCAGGACATCCAATTGGGCTAATTCTAGATGGTGTGGGTGATGTTTGGGCAAGGGGTGCAGTGATGACAGGGAAATTTAGGTCTTACCTGAGGGTGCCTTTGAAGAGGGTGAGATGCACCTTGTCATGGATGCAATTGTAGGGGATAGATGAGAGGGAAGATTATGAAAAGTGATAAGTATGGTAGGAAAGGACGATGACCTTTCATAAGCCCACCCAGTGGCAACTCACTCCTAAGGGAAACAACTTGCTTGGGCATTCTGTCATCCCCCCCAGGTATGGACAAGTCAAAAGGCATAAAGTCCAAGCACACATCATGAAGCAAAAGAGAATTAAATGCACATATTTAAATGCTTTGAGAATCAGAGTGACACATACCATGATATCCAGACTCATTACCTCATGGAGCAAGACCCACTGCTACTTCAGAACCAGGCCGATGGGATGGATGCTACTGCTGCTGACAGAACGAAGGCGCTGAAGAAGAAGGATGGGCCCTCTAGGGCCAGGCTCAAGTCAATATGGCTCTCAGTACTCCATGTCTAGGACCTGTGGGCCTCGAGACATAATCTCCTTAGTTATCCCTAGGATAGGGGATAACAAGGCCGACTTTTACAAAGGCACAATAGGGCCGACTTAATAAATATAATATAACATTAATCTTTAGGGTTTTGTCTTGGTCAAATACAATATGAATATAATAATAATATCTTCCGAAGCTACTCAAACGTCAACACTCCCCCCCATACCAGGTGTGTTTTGTACGGACTGAAACATGTTTCACTCTGTACGACACGTTTTAAAAGCCAAAAAATGGACCAAAAATCGCCCCCACTGTCACCCCCCCTACTCCCAGCACAACGTACAGCGCATAGGGCTAATCGTGCAAAGAATATAGCACATACACAACTATTATTATTTCCTTTTTCATTTTATTTATTGCAGATTTATGTTTTTATTATTTTAGCAGCAACAATGGCTTCCAGGCAAGTTCCAGCCAAGGAACTTCTAGTCCAATGCCCAAGGCCAACAACAGGACTGATTATTATCATCTTTGGAGGCATGTTACAAAGGTTTCAAGAATTCATGGTGGTGGTTCATGGGAATGGATATGCAATCTTTATCCAGTTAGATGGTGGATTTGTCATGGAGCAAATGGTGTACATCTGCAAAGCCTTGCCATTCATAATCTTTCACAAGTTTCAAGCTCTTCATCAACAGAAAGAAATTGGAGGACCTATGGTTTGTTCATTTAGTGAAGTGCAACAGGTTGGGTTTGCAGAAGGCTGGGTATCTTGTTTATGTGCATTCCAACCTTCGCCTTGCACTTCGTAGGGGTCCATAATATAATAGTGGGCCTGCTAAAGAATGGGATGTGGATCCACAATGCCCTGACTTGGACATCTCTCTTGCTGCACTGAATCTTGAGGAACCTAGAAGTGGAATTGGAATACTTCTACCAATCCACATTCCACTGTTGAACATGCATCTTGTTCTATTTTCCATGATGAATATGAAGATGAGGATGATGATGATTAGGCTTTACTAGCTTAGCTCATGTTTTATTTTCATGTTTACTTTTCATAGTTCATACATGTAGCATTGTAGCCTCAAGGCTCATATATAAGGATAATTTTGGATATATAGCCTCATTTATAAATAATAAAGGCTGTTTTTGGATTTACTGCTTGCATTATGTATCACTTGTAAAACGTCTTTTATGTTTCTTATTTAAATGTTCTTGCCCATTTATTCATGAATCTTTATTCTGAATCATAATGTTAAATGCTTTCTTTCAAAGTTTCAATATAGTTTTCTGAAATAGCACAATATATATATGTATCTCGTTTCCCCGCTTCCTAATTTTTGAGGGGTCACGTTTCCAGCGGGTTTCCGTTTCCCCGTATCATGCAACTTAGGTTGAAAGATACCCAAGGTTGGAGATGATATCTACAAGCCTTGCACTCTAACCATTGTCGGCTGGAGGATTGGAGTCCAACCACTGTTACGACTAAGCATTGATGGTTAAGTGAAGCTTTACCAGGGGTGTTGCTGCCAACCTGGTCCAAATTTGTGGATTCTTGTGGCCAACAAAATGTTAGCTTGTGAATGTTCCCTTGTATGTTCTAATAGACTAGTGTTCTTTGAGCGATTTCCTCCTGTTGGTGCTTGGTTGTAGAGTTAGTATCATCTGAAGAATTTACAAGTTTCCTTATTGACTTAAAACCTTCTGGTTTATGGGAATGAGTTAACGTGGAGACTCTGTGCAATGCCCAATATGGGCATACTATCATTTCGCCAGGGATCCCTTCTGTATGGATTTATCCACTCAACCAAAGGTCGAAAACTTTATGCATTTTATGTACATTATTTTACCTTGCCTTTTATTGATTGTGTTTTTGTATGGGCTTCTCATGATGGATGTATTGTCTGGTTCCTTTGAACTAGTTTGGTCTCTAGTGGACGTTAATATAAATTTCAATTTCTATTTTCATTTCTATACAATGAGAGATCTGTATTTTATGAAACTTAAGAAAGCTTCCTATGATGAAGTGTTGGGGCATTAACGGCCTTTCAAGAGGCTGGTGCTTCCATATATTTCATTGCAGCATGTACCACCCGCCTGACTTAACAGTAATGATGGTTTCCACTAATTGATTGTCCCCTTGCGGGAGTTCAGCGGCCACTTCTTTGAGGAATCCAACCAAAATCTGTGTTTTATTTATATTATTTCACTGTTAGAATATATTTATCCTTTTAACTGTGTATTGAAAGATTTTCCTCAATCTAAAACCATATGTGCAGTTTCGGATATCCAAGTTTTCCTATATAATCAAGTCTCTGAAAATTTCTTTTTATTTTAAGCAGCTTAAATAGGTGTTTGTTTTTGTATCTGTAGTATACTCTTCTAGCATATATTGATACATAACTTTTGAACAAATGTCCTCACAGTTATCAGCTGGAGAAAAGTCCGTCATTCAAGCAATTGTTTTCTTGTTAACCTTTTGATTCAGTTGTTTCTTTATAATAAATATTTGCAGTTTAGTCATTTGCATCTAGCAGGGATTCCCTTTGAAAGTTTTTCTTTCAGGTTTTAGCTTCTAAAAATTGTTTTTCTTCTCTAATCAGGCTTCATCATTGTTAAATTTATGATAACTGTATAGTTGCGATGTGCACTAAGATTACATAATTTATGTGCAGGGTGATGACAGTGAGCTTTCACAAGTATGGTGACATGTTTTTTCCCGGAACAGGTGATGTTAAGGCAAGTCCTTTTACCCCTAAACATATACTAGCCAATAGTGACAAATTTTGTGCCATCCAGAAGTATCTTGACTACACACTCAGGATTGACTATTTTGGAAGAACTCGGATATCATTGTCTCCAACATGGAACATAATCAAGTTTCTTAGAGCTTGTTACTCTTTCATTAAGTTGTCAACTAGATACGCCTAGGATACTATTTGAAAATCTAGCTAGGACCTAATATTTGGGAAGTTGCTCCCAACTGTATGAGCTTGCACATTTTTTTGAAAATGTTGCATATATTATTTCTTAGAGCAAATAAATACAACATGAACCAGAAAATTACATCATGTGAACACCAAGGGCATTGGGGAATTCCCGCCCTGGAAAGGCAAAAAGAAAGCATATGAGTCTGCGCAGCAAGCGTATGAGCTTTGCATATATTGCATATGGAGGCATGGAAAGAAGTCTGTTTCCCAATTTTCTGCTTTGGATTCATGTGTAGAACTTGATGATGACTGCAGCTTTCTGTCGTCTCTATTATCTTACTTCTTGAAGTTCTAGATCCAGTTGCAAGTTTGGCATTCAAGCAATTCATCTTTGAAAATGTTCAAAAGCATACTTGCACCTAAGGTATTTCAGAAGCATACCTAATGTGGAACTCTGCAATTTATATGTCTCTGTGAAAACTTGGGGGAAGGGTACATAGTTGTGGGAAGTGCGAATCTTGAGGAAAGTTTGTAGGTGTACAGTCTATATTTGAGCACTAGACACAAGTGTTGGGTCTCTGTAAGAGGTTGTCAGACAATAGAAAACACAAATCTGACCTTTGCATGGCTACTGGACATAGTACATACAATACACAGATTAAACCTCTATATCAGCTAGCTGGGCTTTAAATATACAGGTCAGATTCTTGGGATAACTTACTGAACAGATTTATGTAACAGATCACATGGCATGGAAAATGCAAATTGGACCTTAAATCAGATAGTTGGGCATGGAGGACGTGGATCAGAGCTTAAAAGTGAGAATAATGGGCATGGCATTGGATTGCGTGAACCAGAATTTTGAATTGTTTTGAGGGGATGCATCATGCCCCTTGAGTTTCACTAGGGATGCTGTCACACACACTTCACATGGGATGTGTCCATGGGATGAGAAGATGTGAACCCAGAATGGGGAGATTCCCAGTGTCGGGAACACACCTTTTAGTAACACAGCTTTTGAATCACTGCAATGTCTTTTGATTTTCTGGAAGATTATTTTGTTTTTTGTATTTTGTATCCAAGAATCTCATTTGTCTTTCTGGGAGCATGTTTTAACCATCTCCCTGAGATCTCTGGCAAACTAATTATGGACGAGGATCACATGAGCTTTCTTGATTTTTTTTTCTGTTGAACTAGTTCAAATAGCTGATCTGTTAACTAATTGCCAATTCTGTTTATCTTGTAAAGGAGGTTGGAGAAAGAGAAGGAAAATACTATGCTATTAATGTCCCACTCAAAGATGGAATTGATGATGCTAGTTTTACACGACTTTTCAAAACTGTAAGCACTAAACACTAAATGTCTAGTATCAAGGCTTGAGTAGAGTCTAATATGATATAAAAAAGTAGCGATAGCATGTCTGATTCACTTGTAAGGACACTGTAATAATGCAGATTATTTCCAAGGTAGTCGAAATATACCAGCCTGGTGCCATTGTTCTTCAGTGTGGAGCTGATTCACTTGCTGGGGATCGCCTTGGTTGCTTTAACCTATCCATTGATGGTGCTGCTCTGCTTGTAATTGAAATACTTTCTTCAGCCTGTCAAAGCATAGATATTGTAGTGTCTTGGCAACGAGTCCTAGAAATCAAATTTGAAATTTTCACTGCTCAGTTTATATTTAATGTTCCTAGCGTATTTTGTACAGCTAGAAGTCTTGACTTCAAACAAAAGAGCCTAATTTGGAAGGTGCATCTTTTATGTTTGTAATATTGATGGCAGGTCATGCACAGTGTGTGAGATTTGTGAAGAAATTTAATTTGCCACTATTGGTGAGTTCTTTTAAGTTTTAACTATTTGTTCAAAGCAGGCTGCAAGTTAATAAATTTATTGTTATTATCACAAGGGTTGAACATGAATAAGGATGCTATTTAAGGTTACTGGGGGAGGAGGCTACACAAAAGAGAATGTTGCTCGTTGTTGGTCTGTGGAAACTGGGGTACTTCTTGATACAGAGCTTCCTAATGGTATGCTGACTTAATGAACTGAAATTTTGATGATATCTTTCTTTTCATGATGCATTTAATATTGGGAGTTGTTCAAATACTCTGCATGCTTTAAGCTGTATATGTGCGTGATGTTATAAGAAATTAATAATTAGTATGTGCCTTGCCCGAGAAATAATTTCCCAGAAAATCAATAGAAGAGGTTATGCCGAATTCACAGTTGTATATAATTAGTTTCAATTTAGTACTTAAATAGCTGACATTAGCATATTGAAATGAGGTGTTTTACTTAATCCAGTGCTTCCCTTGGGGACATATCCTACTGACATGTTATCCACTTTTCACACAATTTTGCAGCAGCTAATCATCTTTGCCATGTTGGTACTAACACTTATTGTGGATAACCGAGGGCCCTTCTCTGAGGTTAATCTGTCCTTTTGGTGAATACTTAATCATAGATGATTAAATCATATGCATTTATGATTAGTTTTCTATGGACAAGTACCTGTGCCATAACGAATATGGTTGTACCTTAGGCATCCTCTTTTGTATCCTAGAAGTTGAAGATTTTCCAGGTCCTATCAAGCTGCCAACTGGGTCTGTTTTTGACCACAGATTGGCTCTAAGTTTCAACTGTTATGTAAGTGTTTTGCTGCTGTTTTAGGACAGCCAACAGTTCAGGAACTTCTTGCTGATTTGTTACGGTTGTACTTGCAATTTTAGGTGCTCTAGCATGTAGTTTTAGTAACTAGAAGTTAGCACATGCATACTAAAATAAATACAACACACATAGAGATCTTTACAGCTGAAAATAAGCAGATCTAAAAGACTAACACATTATTTTGTACACAGGTATTTTTGGTCAACATGACCCTGGATAAACCCCCCCCGGGGAAAACCAGTTTGGGATATATGTCTATATATGAGGAAAGTAAGTGGTGGAATACATAAAGTACAAAATATAGATGAACCTGATACAATAGCAGCTTGATCCAAGCTGAAATACAAGGCCAAAAGAACCAGGTGCGCCCTAGGAAGGTGAGCCCCCCATAAATGCTCTCAAAACCACCAAAACTGCTCCAGATGCAAACTGTGAGCTCAGAATGGAAAACCCCTCCACAGGAATGAAGCTCTGATCATGTCTGATGTGTGGCCTCCCTCTGAAACTGATCCCATTGCAATCTGACAGGTGTAAGACCTCCCCACTGCTGATGCGCCCTATGAAAGCTCCTTAGTAAATAAACCAAGCTCCAAGCTAGATGGCTCCCTCCATGAAAGCATGCGCCCAAGCCATCCTCACCTCATGCAACAAACCTCATCTCCAAGCTCTCTCTCAAACTCTCCAAGTGAACAAATGAGTGAATGAGCTCTCCTTTGCCCTTTGCACCCCTCTTGAACCTCCATAAGGAAACCTAAGTATTGGATGGTTGAGATCATCCCATCTCCCATCTAATCAAAGGTTGAGATCTCTCCAAAAGAATCTCACTCAATAACCCACTTTGGGTTAAGTTCCCTAAGTTCACTTTATG